>JAJIYU010002441.1:0-30255 GCA_030144865.1 Tinospora cordifolia
TTCATACATGAATTTAAAACAACGATCCCCCCCCCAACACAAGATAGTTACAAAAAACCCCTTTTTTTTTTTCCCCCCCCCCCCCCCCCCCCGGACCGGCCCTTCCAAGATTTCAAATAGGCAATTAAATAGTAAAACCGTCATTTAAACTTTTAACTACATCAAATTTGAATGGTTGTTTATACACTTGGCAATCAACAAATGGCAGCCCTTACCAACAAAGCTGACACAAGACTTTAGGGCGCGATTGGTTGTTAAAAAAAATACAAATTTACTTGAGAAAAATGAAATTATCTACAGAAAATTCTATGTGCCCATCTTTGCTAGGCAAAAAGGTAAACAATTAGTTTTCAAAATTTTTCTTTAGTTCTAAACAGTGCAGAGGTCATTCAGAAAAAATATCCTACTCATACATTGCGTCCATCTATGTTTTGTATGTGAAAGGAAGATGTTGAAAAGGTGCAACATTTTTTTTTAACAGAAACTATTATATTAATAATAAAGAGAAACAAAGTTGTGGAGCCTGATGAAATATCGAAGCACCACAAGCTATGCAAGATTACAGACTATGTAAGATATTTGCTCCCTGACATAGCCAGCTCCCAAAATTATATCATTTCCCCATTTTAGTACAAGACACCCATGTTGCAAACAAAACGTTAGATCTTTCCCATACTGCATTGTCCAACCTACACTTAACCAAAAAGAGTCTTTTGTTTCTTTCATCCCACACCATGTACCAAACTGCAAAGACCATAATCTTTTAATAATGTTGCATCCTTCTTTGAACCACATTTGCCGAAATACTAAAGAGATTTTGGTCCAATGTAGGTTTGAAAGTTGTATAATTACTCCAAAGCTGTTGTATCATCTTGCATTGTCCAAAAATCTATGATGTGGTCTTCGAGTTATCCCTGCACAACAAGCATATAGAGGGGTTAAAAGCATACTCAGCAAACTTTCTTTGAAGATTTTTGCTGTGTTTAGCTTATTCAAGCTAATTAGTCAAGCTAGCATTCTTGTTTTTATAGGAACTCTTGTTTTCCACATGAAATGTCCTTCTCCCATCCACACTGGCCTATCTTCGTCATTGATATCCTCTTGATAAAAATTATGTAGTAAGTTCATCATCTCACTGTTTTAGGCATTTTGAAAACTGACATAAAATAGGTGGGGAGAGCTTCTAGAATTGTCCTCAGGAAGAAAAGCCACCCTCCTCTTAAGAGGAAACTCCTTTTCCAGCCCGCTGCTCGATTCCTTATCTTTTGAATCATACGGTCAAAAAATTCTAATTTATTAAGATTTCCTCCTAGAGGCACTTCCTGATATTGAATAGGCCATTTTTCGAAAGAAACATTTAACTCTTGAGCTACTCTTTCCACTGCCTCCTACTCTATCTTTATGCCCAACAACTAGTTTCTTCTTCCATTTGTTTTCATTCCGATCAAGAAGTTGAAGGCCCTTACAGTTTCTTTAACTACCTTGACCTCCTCCTTACTATTCTTCATGAAAATGATGCAATCATCCACGAACAGCAAATGCGTTAGCTGAAATCTTTCCTTTCCCACTATCATGCCTTCCATCTTTCCTACTTCCGCCGCCTTGTGTAAAATTCTGGCTAACATATCTGTCGTAAGGGTGTAAAGAAAAGGTGATAGAGGGTCTCCTTGCCGAAGGCCTCTATAACCATTAAATTTTCCCCTAGGTTGACCATTTTTTATTTGAGCAGAAGCTAAAAGATTATATTATATTAATAAGAGTTTAAGTACATTGTCGGATGAGAAATCCAACAAGAAAGCAAAATACAAAGATTACATTGATTGTAGAATGCTTTCCCCATTCCCCAACCATTCCCCAAAAGATAATCCCAAAGAGAGTTTAGAATTAGAGATCCATGAGGCAAACAAAGTGTTGGATCTCTCCCATATCATGTGGATTTCTCTCTTCTTCTCCTCGAACATCCTAGAGTTTCTTTCCTCCCAACCTGTATACCAAATTGCTGCCATAAGAACTCTCCAGTATTGTTTTATTCTAGAAAGGTTTCCATTTGTTGTCCCTTGGTTCATATCCGAATCAGTTGGAGGAGTGATTCTTGGGTTCAGCTGTGACCATTTCTGCCAAATCATGATGATCACATTGCATTCCATGAAGAGATGTTGTGAGCTGTCCACATTCTCCCTGCACATGAGGCAAATAGAAGGGTTTAGATAATAGTTGGGAAGGCGTTTTTGGAGATTTTCTCCTGTTTTCAGTTTGCCTAGACTCCATTGCCATAGAAATAATTTCACTTTCAGAGGTACTTTTATACTCCAAATAAGAAGAGGAAAGTTTGTTGTTGCTTCCGAATTCTCTTGTAGGATCCTTTCCATAAAGGATTTCACTGTGAAATAATTTTCCTTTTCTCCGTCCCAAACTGGTCTATCTTCCCCTCCCTCTTCATTCCAATGGAATTCTTGAAGATGATTTAAAAGCTGCCCCAATTCCTCCATCCAGTCCTCCCCAATGTTTCCTCCTATGTGAAGGTTCCATCCACCTTGCCCTCCTATCTCCCTATCGTTTGTGGTCTTGAACTGAGAGATGGTTGCCGCATGTTTGCTTGAAATTCTGAATATGTTGGGATATTTGTCCTTTAATTTTATCTGACCACACCATCTATCTTCCCAAAATGCTACACAGTTTTCTTGTCCTATTTTCCAGCTGATGCAGGGGCAAATTTTCTCGTATATACTATGGATTCCTTTCCAAGGTGATTTGTGGCTACTTTTTCTGTTTTGACCCACCTCTCTTCCAAAAGCCTTCCTACCATGAATGCTTTGGATCACCTTCACCCACATTGAGTTTGGTTACTCCATCATTTTCCATATCCATTTCCCTCTCAGAGCCATGTTTTTTGCTTGAAGGCCTCCTATGCCCAGCCCTCCTTTTTCTATGGGTTTACACAGTTGCGCCCAGCTGACCATGTTTATTTTTGATTCAGCGTCTTCATTCTTCCATAGGAAATTCCTCATCTGATTTTCTAGGATATTAGCCACCTTTTTTGGAAGTTTAAACAGGGACATGTAGTAGGTTGACAATGCTTCCAAGACTAATTTTAGGAGCAACATTCTTCCCCCTCTAGAGAGGTAGCTTTTCTTCTACCCCACAGCTCTTCTTTTCACAGTCTGAATCATGGGATCCCAGAATCCTATCTTGTAAGGATTTCCTCCTAGAGGCATTCTCAAATACATCATAGGCCATTCCCCTTGGCCTATTTGCAACAAAGTAGTCAGGCTGTCAACTTCCTCCTTTTTCATGTTAATCCCCAACAATTGACTTTTTGTACCATTTATTTTTAGTCCTGACAGGAAGCAGAATGTCTGCAGCACCTTCCACATTGTTTGAACTTCCTCCCTAGAATTTTTCATGAATATAAGACAATTATCTGCAAACAATAGGTGACTTAGTTGAAATTTGTCCTTGCCTACCAACATTCCTTGAATTGTCCTTGACTGAGAGGCATTTTCCAGAATTCTTGTGAACCTGTCTGCTACAATGGTGTATAGGAATGGGGATAGAGGGTCTCCCTGTCTCAGTCCTCTATGGCCAATTATCTTTCCTCGGGGTCTTCCGTTTATAAACATTGAAAAGTTTGTGGTTTTGAGACATCCCTGTATCCACTTCCTCCATGTGTGTCCAAATCCTTTTTCCTCCAAAACATAGTCTAGGAATCGCCATCGCACAGAATCATAAGCTTTCGCAAAGTCAACTTTAAGAAGGAGACCTTGTTTCCCATTAACTCTATAATCTTCCACTACTTCATTTGCTATCAACGCTACTTTTGTTATTTGTCTTTATCTAACAAAAGCTAGTTGATGTTCACTAATGGTAGAAGGAAGGACAGTCCTTTATCTGTTAGCTAGTGTCTTAGCTATTATTTTTTATATGCTCGTGATGAGACTAATGGGTCTGAAATCCTCCACCCTTAAGGAGTTAATCTTCTTTGGGATTAGACATATGTATGTTTCATTAACTCTCCTGTTGATGATACCATCCTTACGAAATTCCTTCATACATTCCAAGATATCCTTTTTGACTGTTTCCCACTCTTTTTGCAAAAAAGCCATTGTATATCCATTAGGCCCTGGGCTTTTCCCCCATCGCAGCTGAAAATAGCCTCTTTAATTTCTTCTTCCTCGAAGTCACGTTCCAACCATTTGCTATCTTCCTCAAAAATTCCATGCCAGTTGATCCCACCTACCCTCCATTTATGATAATTCAACTCCTGATATTGGGCAGCAAAATAGTCTAAGATCATTCTTTCAATACCCTCTTCATCTTCCATCAGGTTACCTTCTTGGTCCTCTAATTTTGTAATTGAAGCTCTCGCACTTTTGAGGGACAAGATCCTACAAAAAAATTTATAGTTGATTTTCCCTTCCTTTGCCCACTTCAGTTTGGCCCTTTGACCAAGTTTTCTCTCCAAAATATTTTGGATAACCTGGATTTCTTCAATTATTTTCCGTCTTTCAAGGACTAACTCCAGACTGTCTTCAATTTGCAATTTCTTGTCAATTTGAGTTAATCTGTATGTAAGAATTCGGTATTTTACCTCATCTTGATCACCTTGACCTTGCTTCCAGATCATTATTTTGTCTTTAAGATTTCTTAATTTGGACATTATCTTATATCCTGCCCATCCCTGACTAGTATCATTCTCCCATTCCCTTTCGATTAATTCCTGAAAGCTCTTCTGCTGAAGCCATGAATTCTCTAGTCTGAACGGGGTTGGGCCCCACCTACTCTCCTTGGTGTCCAGTAGGAGAGGCCAATGGTCCGATGTTACTCTCTGCAGGCCCCACACCTTTTGATTTTTGAAAAGATCTCCCACTAGTCATTATAAAGAAATTTGTCTATTTTAGACATTGCTGGGTGATTTCGATCATTACTCCATGTGCATGAGATGTTTCTCATATCTAGTTCTTAGAGATTCATTTCCTGAATCCAAGCATCAAATTTCTCAATAGACTTCGTATATGTTTACTTCCTTTCTTTTCTACCATGTTTCTAACCTTGTTGAAGTCTCCTCCTAGGCGCCAAGGTCCCTGAACATAGCTAGAGACTGTTGCTAACTCGATGAGACAACTTTCCTTGCCTTCATTATCGCAGGGACCGTAAATGGTTGTATACCACCAACTTCCAATGTCCTTGTTGTTAACTTTGACAGTGATCGAGTAGGTGTCTTTCCATTTTTCTTCCACTGTCATACTTCTTACATCCCACATTATCAGGATCCCTCCTGATGTACCCTCTGCCGGCAGGTAGTTCCAATCCACGAATCTTCTTTTCCAAATGGCTCTGATTAAGTCTTGATTCACTACTCTCTTTTTGGTTTCTTGGAGAGCAATTAGGTCTGCTTTTGCAGTTGATATTACTCGCCTGATTGCTCTTTTTTTGGTTTTCGAACCACAACCTCTAATATTCCAACTAAGAATCTTCATGATACAGAAAGTCCCCAAGGAATAGCAGCCCAACCTGTTATGTTGCTATCAGTTGAGCTTTGATCGATAGCAAAAATTCGCTAATTCTTTGGTATTCTGCCATTCGTGTGTTGTCGTCGTTTTCAAAGCTCCTCTGGCTTGATATCAGTTGTTGTTCTCCTTCTGACATTGGCACCTTCTATTTTTGGATGTCTCTGTCTTGGTCAGTATTATCTTGATCTTCACTTCCCTCTCTTTGTTGCTCGCAGAAATCCCTTTTCCCTTCTACCCCCCGAGAAGAAGAAGAGGATGTGGGATCGGAGTTAGTGAGACATACCTGGTTCATGTCCACTTCTGCTCCCTGCTTCTCGTCCTGTGTTGTCTCTCCAACTGAAGTTCCTTCATCTCCTTCTGTGCATGTCTCCGCTACGTAGTCTGGCTCCAAATTATCAATACATGCATTATAATCTGACTCCGATTCAAGCGCGGACTCACTTACCTCTGTCTGCCCGGCCCAGTAAGCCATTATCCCCTTTTTGTTTCTCTGGGCTTGATTTTTAGCTCTTTGATATATCTTGAGTATGGACCTATTTCTCGTTGGCCCGTGCTCCGTATTTGTCTTTCTCTGTGGGCTCTTGTTAGGATAGGCCTCGTCCCCCTCCTTACCTGCTGGTCCGACTTGCGTGAGTGGGCTTGTTATTTCAGCCCATTTGTTTATTGCCTACTCCGTCTTTTGAGTCTAATTGCCCAAGTAGTTTTGTCGTTTACTCAGGGTCTCCCGCTCCTCCGTTTGCTTGTTTCTCTTGATATTTTTGTCTTGATCTGTCTCTATCCGATCGATATCCGTTGACCTGCCACCGTCACTTCTACTGTTGCCTTGTCCTGCCACGCCGTCTGACGTCTGAAGTAGCTTGCTTCTTATCGTCCCTTCTGTCTCAAGATCCGTTCCGTCGTCATCGCTGCTCGAGATCTCAATCTCGTCACTTCTCCGACCATCGTACTTCTACTTCCAGGCAACCGATAAGCTCCCTTTGTGTTTTCCGGCGAACTCATCCAACATTTTTACGCGCAATTCACTAATTTTCGATGCCCAGTTCCTTTCCATCTCAACGAATCTTAGTTCCTACACCTCAGTATCATCATATATTTCGAAATCTCTTGGTAAAAAACCAGATTCGCGTCCTCTTAACTGTATGAACGCCATCTCCATCGATGTTGATGATTTGGTTATATGTGTTGTATCTAGCAGACCGCCGCAAGCCTCTCCAATCTTCCCAAAAGTGTAAATATTCCACTTCTCTGCTCTTATTCCTTCTATCCCCATCCAATTGTTTCTACATGCCACTTGTGCTCCACTGTCCACCAGTTCCTGTGACCATTCCTCTAGGTAGAATCCTCCGATCCGCGTCTGATATTTCTCGGCCCGCAAGTACTTCATTTCTTCTTTATTTTGACAGTATAGAATCCCCCTCGCGGCGTCAAGCTTGCTTATGAATATTTCCCTCGTCAACATCTGACGAATCGACCGCTCGATCACCTTCCATGGGGTTTCATCCAAGGTTCTCATAATAATGAACCTCTTGGGGTCTGCCTGTTGTCTTCTTCCATCTCCCCTCCTCTGGTCCCTGGCTTCAACTATTATGTTTCTTCGTAGTCTACCGGTGCCTTCTTCCTCTCATTGCCAAATTCCTCTGTTTTTGGTTTTGTCTTCTTCATCTGCCACCTTTTCTTTTTTTCCTTGCTGCTCCTTATTCCTCTGGTATTCCTTGAACTCCTCTCTCATTTTTCTCATGATTGCTTCTTCTATGACGCCGTCCAATGCTTGCCAAAGCTTTCTCCAAGCCTCCGTTGTTGATTCCTCTGGAACTAGGATACTTTCCACCCACCTGTTGGCCATCTTCGTCAGTTTAATGCATCTTCCCCTTTCATTCACCAGCACCTCCATGATCAGGTTGTATCCTGCTCCCTGGAAGACACCAGTGATTTTGTTGTTTGTCCCTCGTTGAAGAATCATCTCCACCTTCTTCCTGAACCAGACTATTGCTTCTTTAGCGACTACTATGATGTAGTATCCGGTCTCCGTCACTTCCTGTATTATGACTTTCTTACTATCCCGAGAATGACAGAGTGAAAAGAACTTGAAGTTTGTTTGGAACGAGGTGTAATTCCATTCCCCATTCCTCGTCTTCATTCTTGTGCACTTATTTACTCGTCCAGCTCGGCTTCTCCTACGTGTGTCTTCCTTTTTTCGAAAACTGGTTATATGGGTTGTCGGTTGTTTCTGGGTTTGTCGTTTCTTTCTTCGTTGACCGTCTTCCATCTCCTGTTCCATTGTTTCTCTTTCCCCTTCTCTCTTTCCTTGGTATCTTTTTCTTCACTTTCAATCTTGTTGTGTCGTCGTCTTTGCACTATGGTCTTCTCTGGTCTTTCTGTGTGTTTTGATTGTCTTCCTGCATGTATTTTCCTTGACCATAACTCCCTGTCTCGTTGTTTCCTGGTTGCTTCGTTTCGTTGTCGCCGGTCGTTTTTTCTTCGTTCGTCACTTCGTCGTCTTCGGTTGTCCATGTCTTCTTCATGAGAGGTTTTACCTTTTGCGCGGAAATCGATCCACTGTATTCTCTTGTTATGTTCTTCCCAAACTAAGTACAAATTTGCAAACAAGGCATACTTCCAACCCTAGGCTTACCATTTATAAACACATAATAGTTTACGATTTTCAAATAGCCATTTCCTCCATTTTTCTCCAAAGTCGTTCTGTTTTAGAACAAAATCAAGGAAGCTCCATCTCACCGAATCATAGGCTTTAGCAAAATCCACCTTTAACATCACATCCACCATGCCATTAATCCTATAATACTCCACTGCTTTATTTGCAATCAGGATCGCATCCGTGATTTGCCTATTTTAAATAAATGTCATTTGGTTTTCACTCACAGTTTTATGAAGGACCATCTTGAGGCAGTTGGCTAGAGTTTTGCAACAACTTTGTATATACTTGTGGTAAGGCTTATCGGCATATAGTCCTCAAATTTCATAGCATTATGTTTCTTTGTGATTAGACAAACATATGTCTCATTAATTTTTTGTTAACCATGGCATCCCTATGGAATTCTTGAAGGCGGCTCACTACATCTTGTTTCACAGTTTCCCAATTCTTTTGGAAGAATGTCATTGTGAATCCATCCGGGCCTAGAGCCTTTCCCCCCTCACAGCTGAAGACTGATTCTCGAATTTCCTCTTCCTCAAACTCTCCTTCCAACCATCTTCTGTCTTCTGTTGTTATTGCTTGCCATTGAAGCCCTTCTACCCCCCACCTCATATTAGAATGTTCCTTGAAAATATCTTCAAAGTACTCTAAAATTATACTTTGAATTTCATCCCCTTTCTCTGCCAAGTTGCCATCTTTGTGCTCCATCTTCCTTATAATAGCCCTTGACTTCCTAAGAGAAAGAATTCTATGGAAGTATTTGGTGTTAACATCCCTTTCTTTGGCCCATTTTACTTTGCTCTTTGACTGCTTTTCCTTTCTAGTCTATATTCCACCCTATTAAGGTCCTCATTTAGCTTCTTTTTCTCTGCTAGAATATCATCATTGTCTTCTGTCTCCAGATTTCTATCAGTCTTCCTAAGGGCTTCCAACAGCTATATCCTCCTCACATTGTCCTCAGCATCCTTTCCTTTATCCAATGACCGTAGAGTTCCTTTTAAATTTTGAAGCTTCAGCATAATTTTATAGCCTGTCCATCCCTTGCGTCTATCTGCATTCCATTCCTTCTGAATCATTTCTTGAAACTTTGGCTGATGCAGCCAGGAATTTTCAAATCTGAAAGGGGCAAGACCCCATTTAACCTCCTCTGTATCCAATATTATAGGCTAGTGGTCAAATGTAATCCTCTGCAGGCCCCAAATTCTTTAATGTTTTAATTTGAGGCCCCATTCTACATTGAAAAGGAAACGGTCTAACATAGACATTCCTAGTGTTGTCCTTCCATTGCTCCAGGTATACTTCATATTCTTCGAAACTGGTTCCTACAGCTTCATGTCATGAATCCAATCATCAAATTTGTTTGTGCTTAAAGTGTTCCAGATACTTCTTCTGTTTACCTCTGCTTGTCTGACTATATTAAAATCTCCCCCAATACACCAGGGTCCTCTTTATCACAGTGATCGTAAACCGCTGTAAACCACCACATCTGGTCATCTTCTTCTTTGATTTGAATAGTCAGAGAATAAGAACCTTCCCACTTGTCATAGACCGTGATGTTCCTTATGACCCATATAATTAGGATACCCCCTGGTGATCCATTTGCTGGAATAGCAGCCCACTCCACAATCTTTTTCTTCCAAATCTCTACCATGAGATTGGAAGTCATTACTTTTTTTTGTTTCCTGGACTATTATCAAATCCGCTTTGGTTGTCGTAATAGTCTTCCTTATCAACCTTCTTTTATTAGAAGAACTGCAACCTCGAACATTCCAACTAAAGATCTTCATTAAAATTAAGACCCCCAACCAACTAACACGCTTACTGCACTGCAATCAACTGTGTGTTGAGGGAGACCAGAAAATTCTGAACTCCTTCAACCTCCTTAGCATGGGATTCTTGTTTTTCTTTACTGTCCTCATCTCCTTTTATCATCTGAGCTTCACCTTCTGATAATCCTACAAATTTGGTCAACACTGTCGTGGACTAATTCTTCTTATATTTGTTTTCTCTATCCATTCCAGAAGCTTTCCTTGATTTAGAAGTGTTTGTATCACTATTGTAGTGAGAGAGAGTGAGGGCATAGTAAGGATTACATACCTGGTTTCGTTCCTCATCATTCTCCACTCTTGTTGCTTCTCCTAGCTCCCAATCATCTTCTGCTGGAGAATCTTCTTCATCTTGTTGTGTTTCTGCTATCATCTCTGAATATGTCAGTAGGATATAGTTTAGGTAGTTTGAGTCCATGGTTCCTTCTTATTCACTTTCCTCCGCCTGGAGTTCCCACCAGGCCTGGGCTCCAAACCGCTTCCTCTGTTGGCTTTTGTTTCTTCTGTAAACTCTCAGGTTGGGCCTGTCCAAAAGTTTATGTTTTTTGTGCTCCAAAATCCCCTCAAGTCCTTTCTAGACAAGGTCTGCTTCTTTGGCGTTTCTCTGGACCCACCCCAGGTTTTATTTTGCTGGGCCTATTTTAGTTCGACCCAATTCTTTAAACCAGGATCGTGAGCCCAATCCTTACCTACTTTGGGCCAGTATGCGAGCCCAGCCCTCTTCATGTGGCCCGCGCTATCTCCCTCTCGATCTCGGCCCACTTGCCTCTCTCCTCTCCTGCCGGCAAGATTTGAAAATCCCCCGCTTTTCTTCCTGCCACCGCCATCTGTCCCGTCGCCTGACATCTCGTCCCTTTCTGAGTCTACGCTGCCCTTGTTCATAGCCTCTATGCACTCGTCGTCACTGCAATGTATCGCGATGTCAGAGCTCCGTCGACCACCGATTCTCCAATCACCGGCTTGCGTGATTCCGTCCAAGTGGTTGTCGGCAAAGTTTTCCAAAATTTGCAGACAAAGCTCTTTCACCTCTAGACCCTAGTTTCTCTCAATTTCCAGCAATTTAAGCTCTTGAATTCCATTGTCATCATAGATGTCGAATTCCTTCGACAGAAATACTGACTCATGCCCTCGTAGCTTTAGAAAAGCCATTTCCATAGATGTGTTTGATCTTGTGATGTTGGCTATGTCCAACAAGCCACCACATGCCTCCCCTATTTTTTCAAAGGTCTTCATGTTCCAATCTTGTAGTCAAATACCTTCAATACCCATCCAGGAATTCCTACAGGTTACTTGTCCTCCTATGGTAGCCAGATCTTCAATCCATTTTTCAAAATAGAATCCACCAATTCTCGTTTGGTATTTCACCTTCTGTATGGTTTTAATATCTTCCTTCTCATAGCATAGAATGATGCCACTGGCAATATCCAGTCTGCGAATCGAAATGTCCCATTTCAAAATCTGGCGAATTGATTTTTCAACCGTTTGCCACGATGTTTCATCTGAGGTGCGGATGATAAGGAATTTTGTCGTCTCCTCTGTCCATGTTGTCCTCCCTTCGTACCCCTGTTTCCTTCTTTCTCCCCCATGAACTATCTTTAATCATTGTTGTCCCTCTTGTTCCCTTCTCCATATTCCTTTGTGTTCATATCCCTTTCTCTCCTTAGGTCTATCATCTTGTTCGACCTTTTATTTTCCTTTTTCTCGTTCAGCTACCTAAATCTGCCTTTTCACTTCTTCTTGAACGAAGATATTCAGAGCTGACCATAGGTTCCTCCATGCCTTTGTTCTGGTTTCTTCCAAGATGACAATGTTGTGCTTTTGTCCCTTTACCATCTTCGTTATTTTTATGTATTTGCCATTATCGTTGGCAAGGATCTCCATGATGATGGTATGTCCCTGATCACGAAATACTCCTGTGTTCCTGCTCTCTTCTATGTTGTTCATCACCCTTTCCAACACTTTTTTATCCAAAGCATTGTTTTCGTGTTCACCACTATTTGATAATGGCAAGCCCTTGTAACTTCTTGGATAATTATCTCTCTGCTATCTCGTTAAGAGCAAATCGAAAAAAGTTTAAACCTCGTGTTGAACGACATGTAATGCCACTCTCCTCTCGTGAAACGTTGAACCTAGCATTTATTCGTATGACCATTCTTCACCACAGGAATTCTTTTTGTCTCCTCTTTGAACCTAGTCTTCACATCTTTCGGGTGCCTTTTGTCGTTTTTGTAGTTATTTCCTTTCTTCCTTTTTGTCACCAAAGTCCATCCGTCCGAGTCATCCTTCCTCTCCTATTGTAGGAGAATGTCCTTCTATGACCTTTCCTGTCCCCCGTCCCTAGTATTTTCTTTGGTCATCCTTGTGCCTTCTCGGTGCTCGTTTCTATGCTTCCATGTGTGGATTATAAAGTTCTGAGAGTCAGCATAACGACTTTCTCCACCCCCCCCCCACCATCGTTTCCACTTATGCTCACCGGCCCTCTTTATCTCTGCTCTTCCTGCATGCGTATTTTCTCTCTTCTCAGTCTTTGATCTTCTTACATTGTCTCCGCCCGGTCGTCGTTCGCCATAGCCCCATCGTCCTTCATACTTCATTCTTTCCTGTCCGTAGTTTCGTCGCTCCATTCCTTCTTAAAGCATAACTCTTTCTCCACCTAAGAAGGTGCAACATTTATTATGGCAATGCAAAGTTATAGAGGAAGTATGGTGGAAATGGCAGCAAAAACTAAATAAGATCATTCCAATCTCCATGAAAAAAAAATTTTCAAGGTCTCAAATAACATCCTTTCAATCTCTATCAAAGAGTATTAGAGGACAATTTTGTTTGCTATTTGATATAGCATTTGGGAGGAGAGGAATGCTCGTTTGTTTAAAGACAGTATAGGATAGTCGACATGCTCTAGGAGAGATCCATAATTTTGCTTTTTACTTGAATCTCTACTTCTAGATTAGCACAATATTTTATAGGCATCATAATTTCCTTGTCTAGATACCTCATCTGACAGGCTCTCTTGATCAAAATATAACCTTTAGTTTCTTTTCAACAAGAAAGAAAAATTCTTTCACGCAACATTTTCTCACCTCGGTTGGGGGGTAAGAAAATAACACTTAAAAAAAATTACGCCAATTTTAGATAATAACTAACTTAAAAGTAAAAAAAAAATTACCACAAAATCTTATCATGCCCAACCAAAAAATTGCGAGAAAATTCCTCAAAAACATTTATTGAGTTACCAAATACACCATTAGTTTCAAGAATAATGTACCTTGCCATCACACCAACCTTTCATGTTCATGTATAAGAAAGAAGATTTAGAATCATTATTCAAAATTAAGCACATGACTAGAGTGCTTACGAGAATGTTTTGGTCATTCCACATATAATTTAAGACAACAACAAAATGGTCCATTATATTTATCTCAATCTATAAACAATGGAGCGACTGCTCACAAAGGTCTCTACGACGAATTTCAAGCATATGGTGGCTTCAAAGAGGTTGATCGAGGTTCAAATCATGTTCTCTAGGTTGAATCCCATATGAATCAGAAGGGACCTATTACACTTCACCTCAACCGAAAATGGATCTCAACATAGATCTTTGAGGCAAATTAAAATGAAGGCATTGGATGGAGAAATATGGTGAAAGGCCTACATTCAATTTTGCACGATATTCTACATGGAGAAAAGGTGCAAAATTGACTTGGGCTAAGGACAAAGATCCTAATTCTCAATTTTTGGTAAAACTTTGTGTATTCAAATATCTCAAAATCATATATCTATGTTGGAGTTGGATGATGGTTTGGTGATGGAATTTGGGGATAAAATCAATAAAATTATGGACATTATTAACGAAAGTTGCCCTTTGATGATGGTACAGGCAACTAGAGCGTTTATGGAATTGATTGGATGAAACTTTCTTAAAACTACTGGGGCACCCTTGATAATCTTTTGACCTTAATGAAGCAAAAATGCAATTTTCTCCAATGGGAAAAGCCCCGTAGGCTAGATAGGTAACAAGTTTACCATGTGGCTATTTATACAGAATCAAGAGGCCACTAAGGTAGCTAGGTAGAGGTAGTGGAGGTCCTGCAATAGGTTTTTTTAGGATAGGACCATAAATAAATGCACAAATGAGAACATGTTTGCCTTATCCCAACCATTAATATTAGGGATTTATGTCATATAACCTTCACGACAAGCTTATATAAGATCTTTATTCTTGCTGTGGTTGACACTGCAATGGTCTTTGTGAAGGACCAACAGAATTTAGATACAATCCTAATTGCGAAAGCAATAGGTGAAGGTTGCAGGAGCTTAGGCAAACAAGGCTTCTTGTTAAAGGTCCATTTTGTAAGGGCGTATGATTCAATTAAATGGAACTTCTTCAATTTTTGATTGGAAAAAAAAAAAAAAAAGTTTTGTGTCACGATGGGGAAAGTAGATGGCTGGTTATCTCCTAAATCTGGCCTATTCTATCATTATCAATGACAAACTGAGGGAGAAGATTTAGGGCACTCGTAGGCTGAGGCAAGATGACCCTTTGTCCCACATCCCATATACACCCATGGTGGATGTGTTAGATGGGCTGGAGAATCAAGCTAGGATTGAATGGGCTCCTGAGTTGGTGATGAGGAGGTTCACAAATCCCACATACAATGTTTTGATGATTGTTCTTTCTAAAGGATGATGATCACAACCTTTTCAATACAATGGCTATTCTTACATCCTTTTGTTCCATATCTGGGTTGTCAGTAAATCTCTCTAACATTCCACTTGTCAAATTTGTTAATCTTCCTGCCGAAAGGGTGGCACAAATGGCTAATAAGGTTGGTATTTCTTTTGCCCGATAAGGATAGAAAAGAGGTTATTAGTCCTCCGAGGGAGGGGGGAAAGGCTTACCTTACTTAAAATTAGTTTTGGGGGCAATTCGCACTGTTATATTGTCCATCATTTGGGTGCCTAAATCAGTTGCATGGCGAATTCATAACAACCTGAGGAATTTCAATCAGAAAATAGAGATAGTGGGAATGTCTCTGATTTGGTTTTTGGGATATTGTAAGGAGATGGTGGAAGGTGATTTGAGGATTGATGAATTGAAAATCAGAAACTGCACCCTTGTGAGGAAGTGGTTGTTGAGATTTACTATGTTGAAGGGTTCTTCAGTGTGGATCACTATAATCCAAAGTAGGCATGGCTTGTCAATCAATAACAGGGATGCTAGTATTTGTCAAGGGTCCACATTCCATTGACAATGGAATTATAGACCTTCTCTTTACCCCCATTTCATCCCCTTCATATGATGTGGGGTAGAACGATTGGAATCTTTATTTACATAGACGATAACCAGCCTATTATCTTCATGAAATTCCTTCTCCCCTTCAGTGTCTTGGCTCCTGTTAGCTGAGTTAAGATGATGACAGAATTGTATGCCAGTGGAGAGAGGGGGGAGGAGCAAGACCCTTTAGGAAAGTTCCAATCCAATCGTTCAATAGGTTCCCATCCCAAACAATGCCCCTTCCTTTAATTCTGATCCTGCCAATGTCTTGACTCATTGTTTTAAACATTGTAAACTGTGCAGATGTTCTTTACAGAAATTTCCTATCAGTGTTTTATTCCCTTCTGGGTGCTATTTATGCTCTTTATGCAGGAGAATGATAAGTCCTCTTTCAACCTGTTTCGTGAATTTGTTGTCATTAGAAAGTTGTGGAGTAGATGGTCTTGGAAATGTCATGCACTTCAACGACCAGATTTTACTTCTCTTTTTTTCTATCCTAATGGTATAAGTACACTTAGACAATATCAATCTTGTATTTTTCTTAATGACTGCTGGTGTATTTGTGACGGTCACCACGATGTCATATTCAAGAATAGTAGTAGTGATATCAGTAGGCTGTGGGACAACTTCTGAAAAGTCATCAAAAGGCTACAGACTTGGAGATTAATTAAAAAATTGGCACAACATTCTCCGTTCACGGTAAGTACTGTTCCTTGAGTTATCTCATCCTTGGAGTTATATATATATATATATATATATATATATATATATATATATATATATATATGTTTGTATGTATGTATAAACTCCTAACAAGTTCTTGAATATTGAAGTTGAATAAATTCAAACTAAATAAACTCAAATAGCAATTGGCTTCAATCAAGATAAGTTGAAAAAATATAACAAGAGAATTTCATTATCATGCCACACAAGTAAGGCAACCTAACCAGAAAAACAGGGATGTTTGTGTCCTTTGCAAACCGCAACATGGCAGAGGTGCATTCCTTCACCTGAAAAACAAGAAGATGAGACAAAAGAGAAAATGTATATGTACTCTTTCCTTCAGAATGAAAATTTTGATATGCTTGGTAACCTAAAAGAAACAAGTTTATATAAGCCAACTACTTGATCCAAGTAGATTACCCAAATCAAAAACTTTATGTATGAAAAAAGTAAGTACTACATTTATCCATGTAAAGGAGTAATAAACCTATACAAGTATACCCATTCTGCCACATTTATTAAGCGAATAGAAGAGTCTCCAACCCTAATTAATTCGCCCAACCCACAGCTTTTGGACAACTATTATTAGCAACCCAAAGAGAACCAAAAAGACAGGAAGATTCCAATGTTGTAGTAGTAGAGATAAATTCATCTCAAATACTGTGTTTTTTCCCTTCCACAATGGCCATCAAGCAAACCACCTTCAGATGATCCTTCCTCAAAGAGTGGATGAGAGGGGAATATGCTAAGAACCTTCTTGACAGAGAGTGGAAAATGTTAAGGACCTTCTGGACAATCTCAAAGTCATTAATAACTAGAAATTGCAAAACCTCCATCTGATCCATACCTCTTGACCAAATGCTCAGCACCAACACTTGTTGCATAGATTCTAATTCCTGTCTATATAGTTAGAACAATTGTGAAGACAAGCACATGTATGGAATCTTTTTTCTGCAACCTACCCTCTATATTGAACTTCTCATGAGAAGCTACAAATGCAAAGAATCTAATCTTTGATGGCACCCAAACATTCTAGATAGAAGTACATTTATTTAAAGGAGGGGCACCAAGTAAATCGATAAGAAAAGAGTGGAAGGATTTGGTGCTAAAGAGCCGAGAGGAATCCCAAGGCCACAAGATCATTACAAACTCCTCAAAAAGGGGACACGCTACTAGCAAACCAAAAATACATAGAACTCCCCAAATGAAGATAACATGACATCGGTTTCGCAAGAAAACCAGCAATGACGAGCAGGCGAGATTACCGAAGTGTGTTTCTTGGTAGTCAAACAAGTGGTGATGGGAAAGGTGACGATGACGGTTGGATAATGGTGACGAGACAGCAAAGATATCATAGACATCTCAAACAACACAATATGAAGGATAAGGTCGTATGGGGATGAAGCAGATACTCGCACCAAAGGGTGGGAAATTATTCCCAAGGGCCATGGAAATATTACACATTTGATTCGATCTTTAAGACATTCTCTATTGGCATCGCCAAAGGAAGTAATGAATTCACATTTCAAGAACAAACGAGAACCACCAAGTATACTATATCACTCTAGAAGCATAGCATCAAATGGATCCATGCAAAGGTGCTATGAGCTTTGATCGAGCCACGTGATAGAACTTTCAAGAAAACCAAGAGGGGGACCATGAGAAAACAGGAACTTAGCATACCTAGCCGAAATTACAAAGATGTGTGGCGGTCTTCTTGATGTGGCTAAGATCACCCATTTAAATCATTCCAAGGAAATGGTCATCTTGAAAGTTAGAGGACATCCAAGTGGCTTCCTCCAGGAAAAAATAGAAATATAAGATGACGGCAATGTTCAGGAGATTCACTTGTGTGATTTGCAAAACATATGATGCCTAGAGGTGGAAAAACTCAAAAAGGAACAAAGGAAGCTTTAGGGAGCAAACAACCAACAAACCACCAGAGACAGAGGAGCTACGATGATGTTGTTCCCCAACAGTGGATGACGAGGCGTGATCCCCCTGTACCCCAGTACATGTCCGTCCTACTAGGGAGAGGCGATGGGCTAGAGATAGAGTAGTTCACACTAACTATACCAACCAATATGACGGTGGCAGAGAGGGTGACTCAGACAATGGCAGAATAGAAGGACTAAAGGAGGAGGATAGTGACAAAAATCCAACCCACCCAGACACACAGGGTGGTACCACAAGAAAACATTCTACACAGGCCATGAAAAATACACTTCATCACAAGGAAGGTCGGGTGGGCTCACAGGCCCATAGTTTTCTCACCTCGCAGGCCCAAAGTTTCAATCATCTCCCTTGTATCAAATTTCCCAAGGACTACTTCCCAAGACAAAAACATAACTTTTGAAGGGATAGGCATCTTCCAAAGTTTCCTCAGTAATGGAAATGGGATGGCCTCCGGGGCGTCAGACAGTAAGGATAGAACGATTTGGTAAAGAATTCCCCGGCCGGATCGTTAAACCACACTATCCCATCCTTTTTTCATGCACATGCAATCCCTCAACAAAGCTAGAAGAGCTTCTTCCTCAATACACCTCACCCACCTATCATGGAGATTCCATTGAATCTGATTCGGCTCTCAATTCTGCCCACTAAAATAGGAAATGAAACGATGATGACCGCTAGATTGACTATACAATCCTGGGAACAAACCTACAAATGCCTCATCACCCCCATCACACATCCTCCCATAAGCGAATCGAATCTCCTCTACCTAGCCGCAATCTAGTAAGAGGATCATAAAACTAAAACAAAGAATGAATAAACTTCCTCTATGGGTAGCATTTCTCCGGACCCTCGCATCCCGGCCATTAATGTTGAGGTCATGCCTGCTTTTGATCACCCTAGCCAAAGTTGATCTTGCTCCATCCACTTCCCCACCAAAGTCTTATTCCTACTTACTACACTTCTAATCCCTAGGCCATCGAACTCTTTCCTTCGTTGCACGTTGTTCCACACCACTAGATGAGAGCCATTACCTTCCTCCAACCCTTTCCATAAGAAATTCCGCATTAGACGTTCAATCTTTGAGGCTTTACTCTTCGGAATTTTAAACATTGACAAGAAGCATGTAGGCAAGGCATCTAGAACTGATTTAATTTAAGTAAGTATGCCTCCTTTAGAGAGGAAAGCCCACTTCCACCCATCTAACCTCTTAACCACCTTGGACACCACCGACTCCCAAAAGGAAAGGGTTCCCGACTTCCCTCCAAGAGGCATTCCTAAGTACTTCAGAGGCCAAGTCGCTTGATCGCATCCAATCCTTAAGGCCATCCTATGTAACCAATCTTTAACTGTGGATATCCCAACTATGCATGTTTTGGTCATATTAACTCTCATTTTGGATACCCAGCAAAAGCTTTGCACTAGTCAAAAGACATTCTCAATGATTTCATTCTTTCCTTCTAAAAAAAGGAGGGTGTCATCTGCAAATTACAAATGAAAAATCCCAACCTTCTCCCTTCCAACCACGAAGCTGTTGATCATGTTCATCTCCCTCCATCTGTCCAGCATTCAGCCCAACACATCCACCACTAATGTAAAAAAAAGGTAAAAAAGGGGGACATCGAGTTTCCATGTCTTGATTCCCTAACCACCTCAATTTGTCCCCTCGATCTACCATCAATGAAGATAGAGTATGCAACAGACCTCAGACACCCTTGAATTCAACGCTTCTACTTGCGTCCAAACCCCTTCTTTTGAAGCACAAAGTCCAAAAGTCCAATCAACCATATCATAAGCTTTTTTCTATTTTAATCTTAACCGCCACTCCTTTCTTTTTCCTCGCCCTATGGTCTTCAACCAGCTCATTCGATACAATGACGGCATCCATAATATTCCTGCCCTTCACAAAAGCCATCTGATTTTCTGATATTGTGTCACCCATTACCTCTTTAATCCTATTTGCCAGAACCTTAGCAATAATTTTGTATAAGCTAGTGGTAAGACTATTAGACCAAAAATCTTTCACCCTTCTCGCGACATTCTTCTTTGGGACCAAACAAATGTATATCTCATTAGTGCATTTGTTTACCTCTCCAATGCTATGAAATTCCTTCATAACCTTCATCACTTTGCCTTTCAAGGTTTCCCAATTCTTTTGATAAAATATCATGGGGAATCCATCCAGCCAGAGCCTTATAACCATCACACTCAAAAATTGCCACTTGAACCTCTTCCTCAAGAAAATGCTCTTCCAATCTTTAACTGTCCTCCCCACCAATCGGACTCAACCGAATCCCATCAACACCCTATGTCTAATTTTGTTGCTTTCTAAAAACGTCTAAGAAATGCCCCACAATGCGCTCTCCGTTCTTCTTCACGGCCCTTGGTACGTCAGTGGGAATTTCAACACTATCAGAAACATGAAAGAGAAGTTAAATTGCACTTCGCAAACGTGTTTAATGAAGCAATTTGATGATCTAATCAACAAACTACAACTAAGAGATATTGAACTCATCAATTCCAAATTCACTTGAACTAATAATCAGGACCAGGTTACCATGTAGAGGCTAGACAGATTTCTAGCTAATTCCCACTGGAAGGATTTGCTCCCTAACACCAATCAGTCTTTAATCCAACACCTCACTTCCGATCACTGTCTGGTGTTGCTCAATACTGAAGCTCTCCCCTGGGACCCAACCCTATTTAGGTTTGAGCACTCATGGCTCCACAGGACAGATTTCTACTCAAAGATGAAAATATGCTGGAAGGATCCCATGCCTAGAGGGTGGTCGGGGTACACCTTGATGCATAAACTCAAACATCTTAGAAGTGAGCCGAAATTGTGGAGCAGAAATTTTAGAAATTAAGATATTGTCAAAGACAAGAGCTATCATAGAAACTCGAAGCAACAAACTACTCTATCTCGGAGAGTGGCCGATCTCAAGAGTGGAAAGAAGAGAGCGAGAAAATTATGCAAGAAATTTTGTGCATCGATAACAAAAAAGAAAGAGAGGCTCGGTAGCAAGCAAGAATGACATGGGCATTAGGAGAGCGCAAGCATTCATTTCCATAAAAGAATCAATAGACGGTCTGTTGTTGGAATCCATGGACAATATACAAGAGGTTGTTATTAGTTACTTACTTAGTTATACAAGGCTGTCGATAAGTCAAATTGCAGCATTGATGGCATCGCTTGGAACCCCATCTCCAAGGAACAGCATGCAAGGAACGAAAATTCGACTTCAACCCAAACTTTGACCTTTGAGAATTAGCATTAAGTTGAAGAGTTCAAAAAATTCAAAAGAATTTTTGTAAAAATTTGTCAACTTAGAAAAGTAAAAAAAAAAAAATACCATATAAATGCTAAAATATGCACAATTTCTATTGAAAATGATGAAAACAAACATAAAGAAATATATTTTACGTATAAAAGTATAAATACAAAGGTTTCTAATGTATATTTTGACATTAACAACGTTTAATGCATATTATGCATGTTAACTTAAAATTGTTATAACAAAAAAAGAAAGAGAAACTTATTGTTAAACTCTAATGGTCTTGCAAACATAAATCCTAGTTTAATTAATTGTTGACCTACTAGTCACTACAAGCGTAAGTATATTCGATCTTCTCTATCAATTATAAAATATGACTCTCGTTTTTCTTAAGCTCACAACATCTATTCTCTTAGAGTCTCAACTTATTTTTCTCTTCTCTTTCTTCTAACTATCACCTCTTCTCGAGATTACAACTCGTTCTTCTTTTGTTTGGATTGCAATTGCTAGTTGCATATATCTTACCTTTAATCTTCTTCATTTATGGAGAGAGATTTTTTCTTTCAATCTCTATGATTATATAGGAGAATCTCTATGCACTATATAAATTCTTTCATAAAAAATATCTTTTTTTACAACTTTATAGATTTTTTTTTTTGGAAAAAATAGTCGAAACTTCGATTTTAGGTAAACTTTACCTATTTTTTCAAAGATTTGGACGAAATTTTGTAATTTTATAATTAAATGAGAGTTTTGCTTCTATTGTTCAAATTACCTAATCAATTCAGCTAATTTTGTCAAACTTTAGCTAATTTTCATACCATGATAACAAGAATGGTTGGAAAGGCCATTCTATGAAGAGGAAGTCAGGAAAGTCGCCTTTAACAGTGAAGGTGACAAGGCCACTGGCCCTGATGGCTTTACCACACTTTTTTACCAGAGAACTGGGATTATAAACAAGTGTCCAAATGAAGCTTACATCCAAATGATTCTGAAGAAGAATTTCCCTATGATGGTAGAAGACTTCAGCTTAATCAGCCTCATCACTAGCCTCTACAAAATAATTGCCAGGGTTCTCGAGATGGCTGAGAGAGGTAATCCACGGTTCAGTTGCTGAGACCCAGTTGGGATTTGTCAAGCATTGCATATACTTGATGCCATTTTGACGCAATAGAGGATTGTCGAACTAGCAAGAAAGAAGGCCTAATCATAAAAATTGATCTCTTTAAGACTTATGACTCCATAAGATGGAGATTTTTGCTCTACGTCCTTCAGAAAAAAGGGTTTTGGTGACAAAGTGGTGTAAGTGGATTATGGGCTACCCATCCTCTTTTAATTATTTTATCATTATCAATAGTAGGCCAAGAGGAAAGATTAAAGCCTTGAGAGGACTTAGACAAGGAGATCTGTTATCCCCAATCCTATATATCTTGGCGGCAGATTCCCTCCATGGTACCATGAAGAAAGTTATTGAACATGGGCTTCATGACCTTGATGTTGGTCATAACAGAATCCATCTCCCTCATCTCTTCTATGTTGATGATTGTCTTTTCTTCCTCAAGAATGATGAGAAAAGTAGAACAATGCTTACAAACGTGTTGCAATGTTTCCCCTTCATTTTCGGTCTTCAAGTTAATTTTAAGAAGAGTCATGCAATGAGAGTAAAACTTTCAAAGGAGAAATTGCAGCATGCAGCTCAAGAAATGGGCATCCCTGTGAGCTCTTGGCCCCTCAAGTATCTAGGTCTTCTAATTGGCGAAAATCCTAGGAAAAAGTCATTTTGGAATCAGATCTTTCAAATCGTTAAGAAGAGGATCAATGGCTAAAAGGGCAGTTACTTGGCAAGTGGAGATCGTTTGCTTCCAATCAAGGTTGTATTGAAGGCTCTCCCAGTATATTACATGTCCTTATTCAAAATCCCGATAGCAGTCGTACGAGACATTGAAAGAAGTATTAGACGGTTCTTTTGGAAAGTAAAACATGCCGACAAGGTCCATATGTTAGTCAACTAGAACCAATCCAAGTTGCCCACCACCGTTGGAGGCCTATGGATAGGAAATTTGAGAAATCACAATGTAGCACTAGCGACTAAATAGTTGTGGTGTCTCCCTTCCTCCCAAGAAACGCTATGGGGAAAGATTATTACTAGCATCCATAGAACTTCTCCTAATTCCATGACTACCGATTTAAACTCCAAGGTTAGTGGTCAGTCCCCCTAGAAATTCATCCACTCCATGTACTCGAACTTTCTAGACCAAGTCAAACAAAAGGTCGGAAACAGAAGGTGGATTAGCTTTTGGAAGGACATATGGTCCAACACCACGACTCTCGAGGAGACTTTCCTCTGCATGTATAGGATTGCAAATTCAATAGTAGCATCCGTCTATGACCTAAGGGTTTCCAACCTTGAACCCCAACATCTTGCTTCAACATTGAATTTCGACTTTAGAAGAAACCTCAAAGATCATAAAATTGATGATTTGGGTGCTATGTTGCATTCCCAAGATGGGGCTCAATTTACCCCTCAAGAAGATAAATGGACATGGGTTCAAGATACAAGCGAAAAATTTATACCAAGTCGTGCTACTACTTTCTTAATGCTGCAACAATTCCTAACCGACAACCACATCTGAACATCATTTGGAAAGCTAAAATGCCGCTCAATGCCAAAATTTTGGCTTGAGTAATCATTCTTGGACGTCTTAATTGTGTTGTCCAACTCCAAAAGAAGTTTTTTAACTGTTGACTATCTCCTTTTTAGTGTTGTTTATGTAGTAACTGTTGCTGAAGATGTGCGTCATATATTCCGGTCCTATAGCGCGTTCAAGGAAGTTTGGTCAATCTGGAAAAAAGCCCTCCTGATGTTGTCCATCGCCTTGGAAGATGATTTGCTCAGCTGCCCTCCCTCCATCCTGCCGCAATTAAAAAACTATTGGTCTCTGGTCCATCTTGCTATTTGATACTCTATTTGGGAAGCTAGGAATTGGTGTATCTTTAAAAATGAAAATGTCGATGTACATTGAATGGTAGACAAATCAGTTTACTTTTTTTCTATTTGGCTTTGTCTTGTCATTTGGGAAAGGAGTACCCCTTTGGGGATTGCATGTTCAAGTGGGCTTCTATTCTACACTCCTTGATGTAATAACTTATGGCTTTTTGGACTTCTCGTCCAGATTTTAATGCAATATAATATATCATTTCCTTTTTTATGGCTTTTTGGACTTCTCGTCCAGATTTTAGTGCAATATAATATACCATTTCCTTTCCAAAAAAACAAAAACAAAAGATCATATGACACCACAAGTTACCTCGAGTTTGTCACAAAACCAAAAATGGGTTTGTTATGTAGAGAGGATTATTGGAAAAGGTTAGGGAATGATGTCAAAAGTGTAACAATCCCACACCATAAGTCCTTTCAAAAGGAGAGAGTTGATGATCCAAAAGGATATGAATGGATTATGCAAACATGACCAACATCCTGATGACTTAGATCTTACAAAGCATACAACCAAAACAAAATGAGGAGACATGAATAACATAAAATATGCATCTATTCATAATAGAGACATTGATGCTATAAGAACCAACACCACCTCCCCTCCCCTACTCCCTCCCACGAATGAATGAAAGAAAAAGAAAAAAGTGAGATTGAGATACTGACAAATTCAAGAGGCTTTGGCTCTAAACTTGATTTGGAAAATAGTTGGAGAGATTACTAAAAAAAATAAGAGTCCTTGTAGACCAAGATGATAAGAAGCAAACAAGGGTTACAAAGGAATACCAAGGATGCTATAGCTTATTTGTGCAAGTCTCCTTCAAAACCCGTTGGAAGTCGGCCACTCGATCAACCTTGTCCTTTTCTAATTATTGTTAGAACCATAATCAGGAAATGGTGACCTTCCTAAATTTTGAGTGAATTTTGGTGCAAAAGGATTGTTTTCAGGGCGTATTTTACCACCGGTCCATAGTACCAACAATACCTAAACTAAGAGACTTTGTACTAATTGCAAATCATGACCAACTTTTGCTAGGCATCACACCCTCCACATCAAACACCCTTTGCTTCAAAGACTCAGCATCCATTAACAGATCCTTATTGATTTTCTCCATCATTACAAACTATTAATTCACCTATAACTTTCTAATTTTTTTGGGTTTGTATTATGGAATGTCTTACAGCAAGATTTCAAAAATCAGAAAACCTTAACTAGCATCATGGAGTCTTCTTCAAAAAGACTGCCCAACCGGCAATACTTAAGATCAATCACCATTGGTTCCATCTCGATAATATTGCCTTTAGCATCTGTCCATCTCCTGCTCATGTCAAACAAATGCAACTCTACAAGGGTATTCTCATATAGGATCTCAATATTTTTCAGGGGGAAGCCCATTTCATCACCAACCAACTTAATTAAAGCTAACTCCACAAATGTCCCACTAGTCATGGAATTGGTAATATCAAACATTCCCCTGCAACAAAAATCAAATGCCACGAACATGACATTTCAACATGCAGCAACTTGGATTCCTTTGACACCAACCCAACTATTTCTACATAAAACTTTCCAACTTCCCATTCTAGTTCTAGGTATCATGTTTCGGAAGTGATATACATGTTGGGGAGCCTATCTTCCTACTCACCAAATGTTCCACAGCACGAGTTTAAGAACAACAAATTATGGCTCTATCTGCAACCAGGACACAAACATGTTATCAAGTTTCCAAAACACATCTCTAACGCAGCTTCAACAAAGTCCTGATATTCAATGGAAGAGAGCCTAAAATGCTACAACCCATTAATATTGTCATCCATTGTGGAGTGGGTTTGTCGAGCCTAATGAGCATCAGTAGGAAAGCACTAACAATGGGTCAAAAGTTGAACGATCTCCACATACAATATCTTTTGCAATCGTCCATTGAACTTCACCTAGCACTGGTTCTCAACATCCTCAAGAAAGAAAATGGAACGTTGGTCCAATCTTAGTAATCCTATCAAAACAACATTTCTTATCCATGCAAGATTTAACTAGAATCATGTTCCTGCCCCGGAAAACCTTTCTGAAGTTCCAATACTTCAAAGCTTCTTGCCCTCCTTTAGTTGGTCCTTATGAGAAGCAGCAAATTGTAGGTCAAGAACCAACTAATACACCCTCCCGTTGGTTGATTCTTCCAAGATGACCTTAGTATCATCATGCAAGAGACCAACGACATACAACAAACTTTTCCTTTAATATGAGTCAATGCCCATTTGACAACTTAGCTAAACACAACCAAAAAATTCGTGTCAAGTTCTAGGGCACAACATAATCATCTAATTCAAAAGTAAAAGTTTTAAAAATAATAATAAAATATACATTAATAAGAGGTATACTTTAGATGATTGGCTGCAAGGGGAAGCAATTTTTCTATGTGCTTAGATGCAGGCAGGATCCTGATCTTATGATTTATACAGGGTTCAATACTGTAATTCAAACTTTTACCATTTATACTTGCACATGCTACCAATCAGTTTCTTTCTCCCAAAAAAATTAATAAATAAATTGCAAAAGATATTTAATAAATCAAGCACCATATCATCATCCCTTCAAGAGGAAAAAAGCCCAAAACTTCTGAGGACTCAACCTGAGGGACACCTCCAGCACTACCAGATACTCCTTTCAAGTAAACTGTCTGAATAGAATCAACAATAAGAGCCCGAGGTGAAAGCGGTTGAATTTTTTCCAATATATCCTGCCATGAACAAAAGTAAATGAGAAAATTAGCTGCATGCTCTCAAAAATAAGAATTTTACAAAAAAATAAAAAAAATTTAAATAATCATTGGAATGTCCTCCTTTTGTTGATATTTCCTCACCAGTACCTACCTATACTAAAGGTGACGACATGCTATGGACAAAACAAAAGGACGACCAACAAAATTAATATACCAATGAACACTTGTCCCGTTATATGTCCTAATAAATACGCAGATTCAACATCCCCATCTAAGTTAATCATTTCCAGTAATCTGAGTTTCAGTCAGTCATGAATTCCGTCTACCTCTCTTATAATCCCTTCTCAGTGAACAGCATATCAAGTTTCATCGTCAACTCCTAGGAAACAAAAAAGAACATTGAGGTAAAGACATAATTTGGTGTAAAGGAAATGGTGATCAGGTTGGAGGGTGATGATAATGGACCATTAAAAAAATGGAGACATCGGTGGATTAAGCAAGTAAATGAATGTTAAATTGCATAAAATAAAGGAAGATAAGATTCTACAAGAAATAAAGAAGTTCAAGGGATCAAATTAAAGATTTTTGAAGAGAAGGCCAGCGTTAAGAGGGTGGGTAAGGGTTTGAAATGAAGGTAGTATCTTAGAACATGAGGGGTTTGGATGGGAGTAAAATAGAGGTTAGCTTAGGATGGCAATTAGAAAATCGATCTGGATGTTGTTGCAGGAGACAAAGAGTTGTGTTGGGTAGAAGACAATTTGGGCAAATTTGGGGTTCAAGATTGAAAGGGTCGCCTCCAAGGCGCATGGAGCACTCAAGGCAATGATAGATCCTTTACCTGAAAGCGTAAGACACAAGGCAATGCGCACGTGTAAGTGAGACACAAATTTCTTAAAGAAGCTAATTATAAGTTATTTTTGATAAAATGACCTCAAAATAGAAAAAATCAATAACAGGTTTTTGCATTCATCATAATAATTAATAACACTAGAATTTCTATTTCTTAGTTAATGTTATATTGTGTACATTGATTTTGATATTAATTGAAGAAAAAAAAACACAAAAACAACTAGAAAATATAACACTTTTATAACATCTTATTGTTCCTTTTTTTTCTGAAATGAAACAAGATAATATTATATTAATACAACTGGATGAGCTATCCTGAAAAAACAGACATGACTTCAAAACAACTAACACTCACTTACAAAGATTGCAAAATACTCTACCAATTTTGTGCCCATTCCGCAGCAGAGTAGCCTAGACTTATCTCACAAGGAGACACCCAGACTTACCTCACAAGGAGATACGCATGGAGCAAAAAGTAAAATGGAGCTTTCCAGGGATATTGTTTACAGTTACACTGACACTTTTAAAGATGCAGCTATTCCTAGCTTCCCGCAAGGCATGCATAATAACAAAATGAATGACACTCTAATACTTTTTAACTGAAGGGGGATAGTAAAAGGGCACTGCAGACATCTCCAGCACACTGAGGTTCTCCACTTCTCCTTTCAACGCTGACACACCAGCTTCAAAACTTCACAGCTCTAGAACAAGTGTTGAACATCTTCACCTGCTTTCCTACAAAGACAACTTGAAGAGGGAGAGGCATTGATTAGGAAGTTTTCTTTGGACCTCATAAGAACAGTTTAGATGAACCAAAACAATCAGCCATCCTAGCGACTTAGCCTTGAGAGGGATTGCAGCCTTCCAGACAATATCCACAAATAACGGCAACAGGTTCCCATTGGAGGAATTGAGATATGAGAAAAAAGGATTTAGCGGAAAATTCTCTTGTTGGCTCTTTTAGCCATATCCATCTATCTTCAAGAGAGGTTATGGACACTGAATCTAGCATCTACAGTAAGTTGACCATGTCTTCTACCTTGTGATCCTCTAGATTTCTCCTAAGTTTGAGGTTCAATGCTCTCGTATGACTAGGATCCTCACTCTTAGCAACCAGAAAGTCTTGTATAGAATTGGTTTTTAATGCAGCAGCTTTGTATAGCCTAGGGAACATTAAGCTGAGAGGGACATTTCCACACCAAACATCCTCCCAGAATCTTATTTTTCTCCATTTCCTACTTTCCAATGAACATGATTGAGGAAGAGAGGATAGATGGAATGGATAAATTTCTGAAGGGATTGACCACTGCCTTTGTTGCTCAATCCTATGGTCACGTTATTAGAAGTTCAATGGATGCTCGAGACCACTTTTCCCCATATCGTATCCTTAGAGTTTGGGAAGCGCCAAAGCCACTTAGCCACTAAAGCAGTGTTATGATTCCAAATATTTCCTAGTCCTAAACCACTAGAGCTATGGCCTATGGAAATGCTCACCTGTTTCCAGTTTACCAACCCCGAGGCTTTATCTTCATTCTCAGCTTTCCACAAGAAGCTTCTCCTAAGTTTCTCTATTTCTTTTGCTACAGCTGCAGGTACTTTGGAAATGGACATATAATATATTGGGAGGGCATCAAAACTGCTTTGATGAGAAGCATTATCCCACATCTTTACAGGTAACTTCCCTTCTAGCTCTCAACTCTCTTCTTAATGGTTAGGATTATTGGGCTCCAAAAAGAGTATTTCATTGGATTTCCTCCAAGGGGGAGGCCTAGATAGTTGATGGGCCATAAGCATTTGGAGATCTTCATTTCACCTGCTGTTTGTTGCATTTTGTCTTCCTAGACATTAATCCCTACAATTAGGCCCCTCCCAAAGTTGATGTCTAGACCTAAAATGAGAAAGAAGCTACCAAGGACCTTGCTGTGCTCATCACTATTTAGGAAGAAGAGGTATTTACCTAAATATAGGAGACGTGTTAATTGCACTTTATTTCTTTCCTACAAAGAGTCCTTGAAGCCCATGATCCTAAGCTATCTCCATGATGCCATGGAGAGTATTTGCCACCAAAATGTAAAGGAAATGCAACAAGTTATCACCTCGTCCAAGAACCCTTCAAGCAACAATCTTATCCCTTGGTCGGCCATTAATAACAATGGAGTATTTTACTGAGCTAAGCCATCCTTGAATCCATTGGCACCATTTGTCTCAGAATCCATTTGCGCCAACTGTCTTTGAATCCTTTATTTTTCATAACATGGTGAAGAAAACCCCATCATATTGAATCATATGCTTTTTTTTTTCCGAAAGTAAACATTTTATTATAGATATTGGACGAGATGTCCAAAGAGAGTTAAAAGATACAACTGCAAGCAGGAAACCTGCGCCAACCAGGACCCCACTATTTTGGATACAAAATTGACGCCCACTGCGTCACCCACTCACTAAATGAGTACCCTAAACTTAGATCAGAAACGGAGAC
>JAJIYU010002442.1:0-30396 GCA_030144865.1 Tinospora cordifolia
CTTTCCGCACATGATCCCTTCTCAAGAACCTTCAATGGCAGGAAAATCCTGCAACGGATATGCTCTTTTTGATGTTTTATCAAATATCTATCTTAATTTTCAAATTCTTGTTAGCAATCAAAAGGTTTACGTGTGCTTTCGTACTTTCTAAGTTGGAAATTATCAGCTTCTTGACAAATGAAATGACTTTGTCATGGGCATAACGTTATATCAAGCTAAGATACTAGAAATTCTCATCATGCAAGTGATAATATCAAGACAAGTCAATCAAGCTAAAGATAAAAGGAATTGAAAAGAAAAGTTGAGAATAGACTAATGATTTTTAATGACATTCAATTTCTCAATCACTACTGCCTAAACCCCCCTCCCCCTAATATGAGATGAATCATGTATGCATTGCCTTGTGAACAATGCGACAAGCAACAGCTCAAGCCCAAAGATATAATAGTTAGTTGCACCTGAACTATAATCATCAGGGTATACATCTCAACTCAACGAAGCCTTTTCCTAACCATTGTTTGTCAAAAGCATGCATAAGGCAAGGTGGGGCAGGGCCTAGGTGGTCCAAAGTAGACCATAAAATAATTATTTATTTATTCATTAGCCCCTCATTCTAATATATTCTAACAAACTGCCAATGAAGCCATAAATCATGCCTTCTATAATTGCAGCCAACTTGAAAAACATTCAGAAGAAATCACTAATCTCAAGTTTTTCAACAGGTAAGACTGTCTTCACTATAGAATCGAACAGCAAAAGAAGAATTTGTTTACCTCCTCATGTATTGCATTTGCTCCTGCATGAGTTCCATTCCCACCAAGTATGAAAAGCATATCAATTCTTCTGGCCTGTGAACCTCAGTTTACACGATATAGTCATTTAACGACTCTATGAAATAATAATTGAAACACTGGAAAATGAACCAGACCTGTATGCTATCTACAATGTCAGTTATTTCAGCATTCCCACGAGAAACTCCCAACAAACTTCCACCTGCAAGATTGATGTTTTGCACCACTTGACGGGAAAGCTGAAAATGAAAATTAGAAATAATAATTAGAATAATAATGATACCAATGGTATGATGCCAAGCAGAATATGCCAGCAACAGCACTCACAGGCACTTCATGTAAGCCTTTATCAAAAAATCCTCGGTAACCAAATGGAATCCCAACAATATTCTTAACTCCATAGATTTCAAGTGTAAGGACAATCTGCATGAAAAGAACAAATAACCAGATTAAAAATAGGCAAATCTATCTGATCATTAAGAAAAATATTTTAAAAAAGCCTATGCCCCATTCTATATGATGATAAGGCAAAATGTTATCTAAGATGAAAATGTATACAAAAATATCATTAATAAGTTACAAGTTACAAAAAAGAAAATATATATATATATATATATATAAGCTGCATAATTCAATCCAAGACTGAGTAAAAGAAGATCAGCTCAATATCTTACTAGATGAAATGTATATTTTGTTAGTGCTGAAGTTATGCCATTTGTAAACAACCTGATTACTAGCATGATTTCCAATCAATGGTCCTCTGCAGTCAGCCATGAACAGATGACCTTACAAGAAGCATTTCTTCAACTTAGACCGAAGGCATCTGTCACATGAAACTGAATGCAAAAGTATACACCACAACTCTCCTTGAAAATTATTAAAAAATAATAACAAGTAGTGCACAACAGCTGCAAAATCCCAATTTAATTTCTACATGGCCTACTAACCTGTCTGATGACATCATTCAGACCAGGACAGAGTCCTCCACATGTAAGAATTCCAGCTTTTACTTTCCCAGGTTCAAAGTATATCTGCTTGCGTGGCCCAGCTCGATGCACCCTTGGGTAAGATGAAAGGGTTCCGTTGTCAATAAAATCAGATTAAAAACCAACTATGTCTTTTCAGTCTAGAAAACAAATTCACAGAAAAAATCAATTAATTAAAGAGCACCATATGGTAAGTAAAAGAAGATAGATTTCTAGGAGAAGACACAAAATTGTGGTAACTAGAAGGGAGGGAGAGAGAAAGACAGAGAGCGAGGGAGAGATGTTATAAAATTCTTCTATAAATGCTCCCAAACTGTCAGAAGTTATAACTTAAGGTGCGATAGCATTGTAGGAGCAAGATTTGAATCAAAACCAAACATTTTTTATGGAGAAGAAATGAACTACCAACTGTTTGAGCTCTCTAAGAAATGGAAAATCTCTCATTAATTTTCTTTTCAGTTTCTCATACGAAAAAAAAAAGGTAAGAAAACCCTCCACAAGGCCTAGATACTATAATTGCTTTACTAATGTTGATGACTGAGAATTGGTAAGCAGAACTTCACTTATGACATGTCCGCCATCTACTGCTGCTTATGTTGACAACTTTATAGAAGATAAGATTGAGAACATTTCTCATTAATTGTGAGTATTTTTTTTTTCTATTTTTTGACAACTTTATACAAGATTAGCTACTTTCTAGACAGTAGATTTTTCTTCTTCTTATAAGCCCATGACAACAGTTCTCCTTGCTTTGAATTGGGAGTTTCTTGAGGAGCATCAAACAATTATACAAAAGAAATATGAGGTTTGATTGAGAAGAAGAGTGAAATTGTATAGTTTCACCACTAAATTAGAGAATTTTCATCAGTATCAACACCAAAGTGATGACATCTGAACAAATTATGAATTTCTCTATGGTAAAAGATTAATCAATATGCCTTGTGAAAAACATGTAAAAAAAAATAAGAGAATGATGAGCAAGTATGAGGATGTAACAAATAGCATTCAGTAATTCTTCAAAACAACATGACAAAAGGCAAAATAACAAAAAAAGGAGAGAGAGATAAAAAGAAAACAGAAGATCAAACCATTGCTCCACCCAAGTGCAATTAGGATCAATGCACTCGGCCCCAGCAGATGTTGGTGAAGAATACTTAATGACCTGATAAAAATAACATACAGAAAAATATGTCAGAAACTAATTAATTTTTATATTCATGGGAATTTCTATGTCCAAACCAAAAAAAGGTGGATCAGTTTGTTCCTAACAAAAAAAGGTGGAGCAAATATGAAAATCAATTCAAAGACAAATATTCTATAATCCTAAGATACATCCCTGCCCTGAATATCTTATTTTTATTGGAAGAAACGACATTATGGTAAAGAAAGCAGCAATCCAAACCAGTGAACCAACAGCCTAATGAATATAACTTTCAGTACACAAACTCAAGAGATCCAACATACACCACAAGTACATAGTGCTTATATGCTGATTAGTTAATAAAACACAACAAGTAAATAGAGCTTATCTTGCAAGACTATTAAACTGAAAAGGCTTGATCTCTATTGCTAATTGAGTGAATGAGAACTTCATGCACCTCAATGGAATGTCGAAGTTCCAAATTTAGTTTTATTTTATCACGAATTAAAAAAAGCTATGATATTGAAATTGATTTTCAATAACTTGAGATATAGTCCCTGAATTGACTCCTCGCAGAGTTCCAGTAACCTTTATGGAAAAATGATAGTGTAATATAAATCACTCTTTGGACATTAAGATGATGTCTAAACAATCGAGAAGAACAAACCCACAACCAAAAGTCTTGAATTTTTTTTGTAATGGAAAGACCATTGACCATGTAATAAAACTGCATACAAAATTAAAAGCTAACAGGTATAAATTAAAGCAACAACTTCACTCTAATAATAGACACACCTTCAGAAGTGCCCTGTCATCATCATTAACGTAGTCGTATTTCCTCTCATCTGGAGTAATTGTACCATCCACTACTTGAGAACCTCTACAGAAGTATGGTAGACAAAGACAGTAATGGCAAGTGGCACCAATGCTTAATGAATGTTAAAGAATACAAAATTAAGAGAAATGAAACTCACCTATTTTTGAGAGAAAAAGTAGTTGGAATTGGTGTCAAATCAAACAAATCTCTTAAATGTGGCAAATTGAACCGCTTTTCAAAATCTTCTTGATATCGTTGTGGCCACTCTGGATCATTAAAGTCAATCACTGTATTTGCAACAGCTGTAGCTCTAGCAACAACAGCCGATGTCCGTCCATTCCTCATCATCATCTGTGGAGTTTTGAACCTTAACCAACTGGGATCAACGCTATAACTGTTTTCCTTCTGCAAACAGTTCTGTCCGAGGTTGATACACCCAATCCCATTTGGTAAAGAACTGAACGCCATTTCTTAAATGGCCCAATGGTTGATTATCAATTTTCTGCGACAAAAGAGTTAAACAAATATAAACAGAATAAAATACTTCTCTTTGGTTTCTGAAAATATATTATATATAGCATTCTAGCACTAGATTGAAGGACACAAGATCAAAATTAAGTGCTTTTCGTCGATCAAAGTCACTTCCCACTACAATTTCTCTCAGAGCTTTCAATAATCAACCAAATGAACTGAAAAAACCGAATTTCCCGCAAATCAACTTAAAACTCGATCAAGAAACTCTCTCATAGCTAAGAATAGATCTATTCAATAGAAATGTTAACTTTCGAGAAATTAAAACAAAAAAAGGAGCATTTAATACAATAACAGAACCAAAAACTTGACAAATAAAATAATAAAACGTACCGAAGAAAACTTGGAGATCAGTGCAAATACCTCGGACTTAAGACGAAGCAAAAAATGAGAAAGGGAGCCAGAAGAAACTCAAACTGAACAACCGAAACGAAACGATTGAAAGAAACGAAGAAGACTTCGAGATCTGCTCCTGTTTTCTAGTCACAACAAGTGAAGAAGAATCGAGAAATTTGAAGCAAAGAAGGTTCTCTTTGATTTCTCCGTTTCAGCTTTTGGAAGTTTTGAAAGGCAGGACTGCAAGAAGACGAACACGAGAACAAGAAAGAAACGATGGAAAAGTTTGACCCCAGAACATCTAGTTCCCACTCTATCGGTCAAACACGGCTTCGAGGTTTGTTTTTAATGGCGGACGGCGATGCACGAGAAAGCATCTCTTGTTGAATCAGAGCCATCGACGTCTTAGATGTTCTATAATTGAGCCACGTGGACAGTACGCACTTTAACCAGCCTTTTTGGAATGGAACACATAATTTATGATACGATTTCGAGATTACATCGCCTGTGTGCGTTTATAGTGAAAAGCATCGCCAATGGGCTCCATGGAGAAGCGGTATGACATCGGGGGTTCAAAAATAAAAAATAAAAAAAAGGGAGAATAGTACAATGGTTGAGGTCTTCCTTTTAAGGCTGAAAGTACCTTATTTATCAGTTCTTATTATTCAAGCCCTCGTCAATAACTCTTGTAAATATATTTGAATATTTATCATTTAATATTTTATAATCCCTATGATATGATAATAATTTTATAATATTTTTACATTATATCTGTTGATGCAAAATTTGATCAATACCACAAACTAATGGAGAGATGGCAAAGTGAGATTAAACAAGCCAAATTTGAGATGAAAAGCAAAGAAAAACTATCTAGATTATGACTAAAACCAGTACAATTCAAGAGTAGTATCTTTTTTATGTCCCCTTTGGCTTACAAAATATCGTATTTATATGTGTGTTCGCTTGTTAGTTTCCTACTTTGAGTAGAATTTATTTGGGTAGCTGAATCCTAGGATATCAGGTTTCCTTAATGATAAATACAACTTTTCTTGAATAGGAAAGATCTTAAATTTTTTGGGAATAAGATATATCTTCATTTCTATTTGGCAATATGCAAAAAAAACTCATTTGTGATTTTTCATTGTATGCTCAACCTATGGGTGCTCAGACTTTGAGATTTGCATAGGCCTTTTACTTTCGTATCGTGCACTTGGACTCGACTTCCCTAGTATCATGTGCTTAGAGATGGTTGTGAGTCGTTTCATTCTTCTTCTCGAACTCAATCTACCACATGTTCGGCATCATTCTCATCCCCGAACTCCTTGCTCCCTTACACTTCGCAGCTTGTTTGTCATGCTCGGCCTATCAAGCACCTAATGGCTCATCTTCAGGTATAGTGTTCATTGATAGACTAAGAGTGTGGGGGATGCTTCCCTAAGTCGAAGGGTGGCTCAACCAGCATAGTGGCGCGATGAACTCATTTACCCCGTCAAGTTCGTCCAACCACTGTTAAGCCTCTTCAACCTCAACAACAAGTGATATCAAAATAATTGAAAGACTCAAAAGCAAAAGTAAGCAAACATACGAAGAATGATTATCACATTACATATTGTCTTGTCCAAAATACACACACACACACACACACATATATATATATACATACATACACAAGAGTAACTAACCTCAAACAATAAAGATAAGAAAAGGGAAAATGAGTTATCAGGGAACTAGGCAATCACCACACCCTTCCCTCTATCAGCCACCGAAGAACTTGAAATATTAGTAGAGTAGTGAGCATAAAAATCAATGTGGCTCAGCGAGTAGTAAGACTAGAATGTTACCCATAACAAACATTATCAAAATAGTGCATTTATGCATGAACAGTAAGATGATGTAGTGTGAATGCATGGCATAGTATAAAAGCAGTTATAAACAGTACAGTAGTTATAGAAAAACATCTCAAATACATGATGCTCGAAATTGTATCAGGACTAAGGTTCAAGTCATAAAATCCAACCCTAAGGTCATCGCTCGAGCGGGTCCTGAGTCAAGCATACTAGCCACTCAAGCAACTCATAAACTAGGCGTATTGTTCGAACCTAATCCCACACTCGGTCTTTGAGTGTCGTGACTCGAGCGGGTTCTAAGGTTAGGCACACTAATCATATGCCCTACCCCCTACTCCCGGCCTCGAGTTTAATCCTAATCACATTATGTACACTGACCCCAATGTTTAGCCCTCAAGCCTATGGTCTCATTACCGTGTACATTTATACGTTCAAATCAATCAAATATATTTTAATTTTATGAAATCATTTAAACCATGTCATTTCATACAAGTTTTATACAAAGAACACAAGTTATGAAAAACAATTGAATCAAACTACCTACCATGGGTCCTGCGCACCAATGTTTCCTTGACACTCGGCCCAGTCCCGCAGTGCTCACTCGAATCTATATTATTTAAATTCAATATCAGTTCTCTTTAGAATGCGACTTAATCCCTTACTCAACCATCGCTAATCAATCTTGATATCCAAATTTGATTCGGTCAATTGGTCAAACCTGGTCAACTAGTCAAAATTGGTCAACATGATCAACTTTGGTCATCTTTGGTCAATTTGGGTCAAATTAGGTCAAAATTGGCCCATTTAGGCCAAAATCCCCAAATTCCAACACTTAACCTAAATTCAACCTTTTTGCTCTATTTGCGTAGTGAATTTGTCAATTTTTTTGCAATCAATATGTTGAATTTGTGCGAAACTTTTCAGATTCATCTACACTTCTCAAACATTCACCAGAATTTTAAATTTTGATTTTTGGACACCATTTGCTATGGTTTCTAAGTGTGGTAACAAGGACTATGAAATCTCGTATCCTATGTGACAGGCTGTTAATTGGTGTATTTGTTGACCCCTTTACCCAATTCAGATTGGGGTGAAATTTGGTACCATAATTTGGACATGTCCAGTGACCACTCCACCAAATTTCAGCTCAAAACACCCCCTTTTGGTCAGTCAATTGGTCTCCTACATTCTCTATTATGTAATAGATTGTTCAAATGTTCAAGTTTCCTATGGTTTTCAAGTGCCTAAACATCTCTATGGCTCCATTGATTTGAGGCCCTATCTTACATATTTTGTAATAGATTAGGTCACAAAATATTAACATTTCAACATCATCTCAAAACAGTAATCAAACCATGGTTATAATCATTCTTAAATACACCCTACAACTTAGCACTTATCAACAGTTTAAAATATTTTCCAAGTACCAAATCCTTATATGTAACTTGGCATCTTGGCATTAACACAAAACTATGTATACAAAGACTTAGGGGTTGGGGTTTATACTTCATTATAGCCTCAGATATGAGGTTTAAAACGCCTCAAATCTCAGTCCAAACAGATGTCCCTAGCCACTTCAAATGATGCCTCAAAACTGGTTCTAAGAATTGTCTTTTGCTAGAACTGTCGTAATAGTTGATCAACAGTTAATTTTAGTGCCTTGTAAAATAGGTTTAACGTTTTAGTTTTCGATTTTCATCACTTGAAGATTAAAGTACACTAGATAAGGAACAAAACAAGGTGTTTTACCTCAGGAATGGACCTTGAGTGGGTTAGGAATCAATCCCTTGAAGTTTGCTCCAAAACATTTTTCTACAGATTTCCAGCTGCAACAGTGTCAAACAACCCTTTTCGTGGTCATTTCAGTCTCAAATGGATGTGGGATTCGACCAGTGGCCTGTGCAACATCGTAGAAGGGATTGAGAGCTTTCCAAAGAGTCTAAGATCATAGAAAACATATTCAAAATGAGGGAGAAACGAATTGTAGAAGATGGGTTATAAAAACAGAAATTAAAATTTGCTCATGAGTTGAGGTTTTGTTGTATGTTTAGGTGTCCTTGCATGGAAAAAAGGAGTGCCACGTGGCCATCCATGTGGCTTATGAGTTGCCATACAACGTGCCTTGTTGTCTCCATTTATTGGCTTGATCAAGAGGTTGATTGGATTGACAAAACGGTGGCTCAAAACCATGAATAGACATGGTTTTCTGGCTGAAAATGCTGAAAATTTGCTGGAAAAATCGAGCAGAAATCGAAGGAGAAGTTGTAGCACGTGCCCCAGCCAGGCATGTGGCTCGACCCATGCCCTGGTTCAAATTCGCGCGAGCCTCTTTGCACGAGCCATGGGCCCGTGCTGCTAGCAGCCTGATGCACAAGCCCGTGAACCCATGCATTGGGTTCGGCCCACACGACTCATGGCCCATGCAGCCGAACCCAACAACCATTTTTCTTTTTCTATTTTGTTTCTCTTTCTTATATATATATATATATGTGTGTGTGTGTGTGTGTGTGTGTGTGTGTGTGTGTGTATTTATTTAATCCATTTTTTCTCCTTTATTATTTTTATCATTGTTATTTAATTTATCCACTTGGGTATTCACCGATTTTCATCATTCATGCATTTATTTTCTGAGGATTGAATAAATCACCAAAAATTTTCATTTTTCTCTAAAAAATTCTATGAATTATACCAAAAATTCAATAATTTCTCCAAAAATTTAATAATCATTCCAAAAAAAATGATGTTTTCTCCAATAATTACATTTTCTTTGTAATTTAATGTATTCTCTCCTTAAAATGTATTTTCCAATTATTCAAAATTTTCTTCAATAAATGATTAAAAATTAGAAAATTTTGAGAAAATTTATGTATTTTCATTGAAAATTTTTAGAAAAAATATATATATCGAACTCATTAATTTTGTATTAAAACCATGGGTCGTCACAAAAAACCTCGTTCAAATATTCATAAATCCTCATGTAAATTGTGTTCTCAAACCCTTATGTAGCTTCAGGTGCTATGCTCGGACCAAAGCAATACTTTTACCTATGGATTGAGTCTTTCGTAGTTTTTGTCATCTTAGCGAGTTATTCATTAGAGGTTGAGGAGAGGTAATAACATAATCATTTTCTTGTAACCTACAAATTATCATTTTAAATTTATAACCACTATTATATTTATGTTTTGTAAATAATATTTATCATTTCATTAAAGCCAAGAGCCTATATAAAATGATGTTCACATGCAAATGATGCACCAAGGTTGTAAACAAACCTACTGACAAGAGAATAAAAGATTCTCTCCTATTTCTCTTCTCTCATATATGTCTCCTTATTTTCTTTCTTTTGAGTAGTTTTTATTTTATTTTATGACATGTTATCAACACGATCTTACTCATTCTAAAAAAATATTGAACATCAAAGATATTATTCTGAATAAATAAGAGCTTGAAAAGAAAAGCTTGAAGGTATATTTTATTATAAATTTAATTCAGGTGACCAACTTTAATATTAGAATTTGAATAGTGCATATCTTTTGTATATATATACATGATTATTTATTTATAATATTATTTACTATAAATTATATATAATATCACAGACTAAGAAAGTATGTTTTATAGTTACGTCTAATAAGATCTTTTACATCGTAAATCACATGTCAAAATGTGACAAAACAAATAATTTATTTGATATTATTATCTATTAATTATGCTCCAATCTTATTATTTTATATGATACAAACAATACTATAAGTTTGATAGTAAGTAAGTTTTATCCTAAATAAAACTAACTATTGAAAAAGAGATAACTTATCTTGTTCTAAAAGGTTGGTTATTTAAAAAGATTCTATCTCACGGACCTTTTGGAAGTTATCTTATCAACTTATATAAGCAATATATTTTGATTAAAAAAAAATCGAAGTATGAATATATGAGTTTAGAGTTATATGTGATTATTTCTTTTTATTTTAATGTTAATTTTATGAATGATTCTAATGAATTTGAACTGTTCAACCATCTTTAATTCATGATCAGAATAATAATTATTTTGATTTAAAAAAATCGTCATTTTCGTTCAAGCCATATTACATATTCCTCAAAGTGAATATTACATTTGTAAATAATTATTGCTATGACATAGATATAGTCATTGTAATATACGAGAAAAAATATATATGACAGTGGTCAAGACAAGAATAATCATTAATACCATGACAGTTATAATTTTAAAATAACTAGTACGACGTTGTAAAACATAAAGTGATTAAAATTTTAATAATATTATTTTTTTAAATTGAAAAATATAAATAGTTGTAACATACTGGGTCCCACTATGTGATGATATTGTCCCATATCGACTGGACCTCAAAGTTGAGACTAGGCTATGAGTGCATATATAGGTGGTCACTAATGTCAACGCATTTTGGGAGATGGCTGGTTAGTGTCTCTCCAAGAACAAAACCCCCACATTGGGCATGGCTAAGGGGGGACAATATCGTTACATAGTGGGACCCAGTGTGTTACAAAATGATATCAAAGCAAGCTCTGGGCGTAACAGGTGTGCATCTCGAGGACGAGATGGCCTCCAAGGGGGCTAGATGAATAATCTCACATCAGATGAACCTCAGAGTTAAGAATGGGCTATGAGTGCATACATGGGTGGTTACTAGTGCCAACGCGTTTTGGAAAATAGCTGGTTAGTGTCTTTCCAAGAACAAAACCCCCACGCTAGGCGTGGTTGAAGGGGGACAATATCATCACATAATGGGACCCGGTGTGTTACAAAATGGTATTAGAGTAGGCTTTAGGTGTAATGGGTATGCATCTAGAGGACGAGATGGCCTCCAAGGGAAGGTGGATGACTAATCCCACATTGACTGGACCTCAAAGTTGAGACTGGGCTATGAATGCATTGGTTACTAGTGTCGATGCATTTTGGGAGATGGTTGGTTAGCTTCTCTCTAAGAACAAAACCTCCGCGCTAGGCGTGGCTAAGGAGGGGACAATATCATTATGTAGTGGGATTCAGTGTGTTACAAAATGGTATTAGAGAAAGTACTAGGCGTAACGAGTGTGCATCTCGAGGATGAGATGGCCTCAAGGGGGGTGGATGAATAATCCCACATCGACTGGACCTCAGAGTTGAGAATGGGCTATGAGTGCATACACGAGTGGTCACTAGTGCCAACACGTTTTGGGAGATGGCTGGTTAGCGTGTTTCGAGGAACAAAACCACCTCGCTAGGCGTGACTAAAAGGAGACAATATCATCACGTAGTGTGACCCGGTGTGTTACAATAACTCTTAGAAGAGATTGTTTACTTAAATTAAAAAATATATCGGTAATAAATTACAATTTTGATTATTTATTTTATTTAATATTCAGTTAACTTAGCTTGTTATAATATATATTTTTTATATTTTGTTTATTATCTCAAGCTTTGTGAGAAAACTTCATATGTAGTTGAAATTTTATTTTTATATATTGATTCATGAAAATAAAAAAAAAACTTTTTAAAGAAAAATGTTTATTGCTTGAAATTGTATAAAAAAAGCTTAGCCAAAATCTAAAATAAAAAATATTATTATGATAGAAGACCTAAAATTATGATTCCAATGAGACACAAAAATATTACAACATTTAATTTAATATATTAAAATTACACAACTCAAGTTACATAAATAAAAACTCATGGCCTGAAACTGTATTATGAGACTAATAATTTATAGCTTAAAGTTATTAAAAAAATAAAGTTATTATGATTATTGGCTAGAAGTCTCATGAGCAAAATTCTCTAGCTTGAAGTTATTGAAAAAGAAATTAATAAACAAAAAATTACATATATTGGAATTTGATAAAATTATAACTCATTAGAAGCTATGAAAAATATTTTGAAAATTGAAATTAAGTTTTGCTTGTAGACTCACATATACAATTATGAATTTATAAATTAGTTTCATGCTAATATAAGATATTGTTTAATGAAAATAAGGCATCTCAAAAAATATTAATTTCACCACTTATTCAAGTGAAGAATATTTAATTACTAGTTAATATCAACTTTGACACCAACATTTTATTTCATTATTTTAATATTTTTATTTAATATCAACTTTGACACTAACATTTTATTTTATTATTTTAGTATTTTTATTATTTAATATTTTTATTCTATATTTATTTGTCATTTCAAATTAAGTTTTATTGCAATTAAGTCTGTATATAAAGTTACAATATTAATTAATCAAGTGAAACTGAAGTTTACTTTGATAATATAATGAATTAGCAATGTTTAAATATTTAAGTGCCATGAAATAATATTTATGCTGAATAAAATTTATTTAAAAATGAATATACTTACAAAGTAGCATTTAAGGATTGAAGTGTTCTTGCAAAAAGAAAAAAGAATGGTGATGAAAAATCACACTTTTATATATTCAATATGATAAAAGTCATAATTGAGTTAAAGGACCATAATTATTGTTACAATTATTGTTAACATGCTTATAACCATTATTTAAACTTATTCTCTTTGAAATAGAACAATGTCATCATTGCAAATATAAAGTTATAAATTATGAAGTGTTTGCATTATTATTAAAAAAATTGATGTTAGTTGGATACATGTAGTCCCATAATATGATCACTCAATACCCTAGAAAAATATGTTAAAGTTGAAAAATTATTGGTGACTCTTTAACATCAACTAGTATATTAATAAATGTAACGTGTTTACAATGATAAATAAGCCCTCATAATTTGTTTAATTTTGAAAAATAACTACTTTTGAAGAGTGATTAGTAAATTGACAAATAATTGTCTTTAAAGAATAACTATTTTATCCCTTAGTCTATTTTATTAAAATACAAGAATAATTAAAATATATTATAATTGAGAACAACAAGTTTTTTTTATATAAATATATTTATATTTTGAAATAGCTGACCCACTAATATGATGTTTGTATAATGACGTAATTCAGTATAGCAAGTTTTTTTTTTTTTTTTTTTGGTCATTATAGAGACGAAAGTTAATAGTAGAATAATTACATATAAAATTACTAATATAATTATGAGGTTGTGTAAAAGAAATCTTAAATGAGAAGTAAAAAAATCAATTATGTACAAGTACAAATTAGTTAATTAATACATAAATTATTCATAAATTTGACACCCATGAAATGTGATTCTTCAGTCAAGTCAAATAACACAATTCTTTTAAGTAAAAAGATATATTCAAAATATTTCTTAAAAAATAAAATAATATTAAAAATATATAACATATAAAAATGTATAAATTGAGAATTAAATATTTCATAGAAAAAAATAAATTGGGAATGTGGATATCCTAGGGCATAAATATCTCTTGAAGAATATAACTTGAAAAAATATTCTCTAAAGAAAACTAAATGTCCAATAAAAGGATATAAGTGTGCCTTGCTGTTAGTTGCATAATAGATTAATATTATTATGGGTAGTTTATAGGTATTTTATAGAAGTTTAGTAGGAAATTAAATACATTTGTGCATGATTAGTGGCATGAGCATTTATGATAGGAATTACATGTTTTATTGCATTTGAGAATTGTTAAGGCATTGTTTATAGCATTTCTATGGGAAAATGATGTCTGGAAAAGGCTCTTTAGTATTTGTGCAGGACAGGAACGAAGTAGAGAGAGAATCACAATACAAAGAGGAAAGAGAAACTAAAATCAAAGAAGAGCAACCAATTACCGCAGTACATGAAATGACGACTGAGGTAGTTGGAGAAAAGCCAGAAAACCGCAAAAAGACAAGTCACACTAGTTACCGTGGTAATCAGACCAGTGATTGCAGTAGCCAAAACATGCATATTGTGAAGAAAACAATGACCGAGCAGTGATCGCGGTTCACAAAATGCCAGAAATTCATGTTTTCAACTAGGGACGAGGATTACTGCAATCATTGACCGCGGTAATGTGATTGATTTATTTATTTCTAATTTTGTTTACGATTTTTAAGTGTTTTATTATAAATAGGGAAGTAGATTCGGGTTTGAATATTTTAAACTTCGAAAAATAGTTGACTTTGATGGCCGAACAAAGACGAAGAACAAGAAGAACAAAGGATTGGAGATCAAGGATTAAGCTTTGAGGATGTTACTTTGAATTGATTATTCTTTGATGTTTGAACTTATTACAATGTCAGGCTAGTTAATCTTAAGTCTAGGACGTAAATTTCTGATATAGGATCTTGAGATTTTATAATCTAATTAATTGATTTTGATGTAGTGTTTTATATTTTGAGATAATTAAGTACGTTCCGTTCGCTGAGGACGATATTAGGACTCACCGGTTATTACTAGTACGATCCTGTATACTTGCAGGGTTGTCAACAAGTTTTTGGCACCGTTGCCGAGGAGCAATGTTAAATATCTTAAAACCAATTGAACTTTGTCTAATTTTAATCAAGGCAATTTTATTTATATTTTCACTTTTAATTGATTGGTTTCTAGATTTATTAAAATTCAAAGAATACACTTGATCTTGTGTTTGCTTTCGGTGTTTTAGGATTGCATGAGTAAACGTCCTTTTGACACTTACGATCCAGATTTGTTCAAGACTATAAATTAGATCCGGTGGGAAGCGCAAGGGTGAGTACCAATTATGGTTGACAATGGAGCTTTCGGTGTGGGAAACAATAGAAAAACAAAACATAGGGAAGCACCTTAAAGAGATTTCTTCAAATCGATCCTGAACAATAATTACTCCAGCATAGCAAGGACATCGATAAATGCAAATAATTTTGAACTGAAGCCATCCTTAATTACAATGGTGCAGTAGCAATAGTTTGGAGGTTTAGTAATCGAAGATCCTATGGCTCATCTCAATTCATTCATGGAGATTTGTGATATAATCAAGATGAATGGAGTGACTGAAGACCAGCTTAGGATGAGGCTTTTCCCTTTCTCCTTAAGGGATAAGGCTAGAAGTTGGTTACAAACCTTGCTTTTCGGAAGTATCACAACATGGGAAGAAATGGGACAAAAATTTCTTTAAAAATATTTCACACCCGCTAAAGTACATCAATTGCGGGGTGAAATCAGTTCTTTTAAGCAATTTGAGTTTGAATCACTATATGGAGCTTGGAAAAGGTTCAAGGACTTATTGAGGCGATGCCCACAGCATAGATACTTCCCTTGGCTTCAAATTCAGATGTTCTACAACGGACTCACACGACCAATTAGAGCTTTGGTAGACTCTGCAACTAGAGGTTCATTGATGGGAAAGTTCACCACTGATGCCATCCAACTCATAAATGACATGGTAGCAAATGCATATGGTTATGGTACAGAGAGAGGAATAGCCGAGAGAGTGGGGATTCATGAAGTTGATGAAATTAATGCTTTGCATGCCTAAATTGTAGCGATGACTCTTAGATTGAACTTGGTAGAAGAGAAGAATAGTAGTGGGCAATATTAGAATCAGCAAATTCAACATGTGCAGTCAATTGCTGAAGCCAGCAAGGCGTCTTATTCTAGAGAGGGTTCTATTGAGCAACTGAATGCCATGAACAGATTCCATGGTTACCAAGGACCATCTGAGGGATATAATGTTCCAAAGTGCTATCATCCCGGAGTTAGAAATCATGAGAACTTTTCATACTCAAACAACAGAAATGTTTAATTTCCACCCGGATTTGTACCACAGCAACCTTTACAGGACAAAAAGCCATCCTTGGAAGACAAGCTTGATGAAATGATGAACATGCACTCAAGGTTCTTTAAGGAGCTAACAGGAAGGGTGGACAAGAATAATAGTAGAGTTTCTAGCGTTGAGATCCAAATTGAAAACATGAATGCTATAATTAAAAGTTTAGGAACTCAAGTGGGACAGTTGGCACAAATAGTGTTAAATCAGCAATGCAGCTCATTTTCAAGTAACACTCAAATAAACCCAAAGGAGAGTTGTAAGGCGGTGATGACCAGAAGTGGGAAAGAGGTAGCAAGCCCACCCTATCCAGCCAAGCCATTCGTTGAAGCTAAAAATGTTAACAATTATGAAAAGGATGTTCCAAGGCAACCAGCTATACAACATGAGGTGTCTTCTAAATCACAAGGGAAAACCAAGGGGATTATCTTTCAAGATGGTAAGGTTCTAAAGCCTCCACCATTGCCATTCCCTCAAAGGTTCCAAAAGAAGAAGTTGAATGAACAATTTGCCAAATTTTTGAAAATGTTCAGGAAGATTCATATCAACATCCCCTTTGCAGAAGTTTTACAGCAAATGCCCAGTTATGCAAAATTTATGAAAGAGATCATGTCTAAAAAGAGGAAATTAGAAAACTTTGAAGCTGTGAAGCTCACTGAAGAATGTAGTGCAATCCTTCAAAAGAAATTTCCTCAAAAATTGAAAGATCTAGGCAACTTTACTCTACTATGCAACATTAGATCTAAAATCTTTGAGAAGGCACTTTGTGATCTAGGGGCTAGTATAAATCTCATGCCCTTAGTAGTGTGCAAGAGGTTGGGCATGTCAGAAATCAAGCCAACCAGAGTTACTCTTCAGCTAGCAAATAGATCTTTGACATATCCAAAGGGTATTATTGAAGATGTTTTAGTAAATGTGGACAAATTCATATTTCCAGTTGACTTCGTGGTTTTAGACATGGAAGAAGATAGTGAGATACCGCTTATCCTTGGGAGGCCATTCCTAGCTACAGGTCATGCACTGATAGATGTACATAAGAAAGAGCTGACCTTGAGAGTAAATGAAGAGAAAGTGATTTTCAATGTCTACAAAGCTATGAACTACCCCATTGATATGCATGAATACAAGATGATAGAAGTCATCAATTCTTGCATTGTTGAGATCGTAGATGAATTGAACTCCCAAGATGATTTGGTTGGATGTATTTCTCGTTTAATTTCATTTTCCCAACCTATGTCTGAGCATGAGAAGCTGATTGTGCTAACCTTAGAAGCATGCCCACCAGAGCTTAACAGTTTACATGCTCCATTATCTGAAGCTCATCAATCTGAAGATTTTTGAGATGTTTCTAAGGCCATTGATTTGAAATCGCTTCCTGAACATCTAAAATATGCTTATTTGGATGAAGCACGATCCCTACCAATCATCATCTCCTCTTCATTAACCTTTGTCTAAGAAGAGAAGTTGTTGCAAGTGCTAAATGATCACAAGGCTGCTGTCGGATGGACAATTGAAGATATAAAGGGTATAAGTCTAGCCATTTATATGCACAAGATTTTAATGGAAGACTCGCATAAGCCTACGGTGGAGCACCACCAAAGACTTAGCCCAATCATGAAGGAAGTGGTGAAGAAAGAGGTAATGAAATGGTTGAATGCAGACATTATTTATGTCATTTCAGATTCACATTGGGTTAGCCCCATCCATGTTGTACCTAAGAAAGGAGAGATCACTGTGGTCACAAATGAGAAAAGAGAGACAATTGCTTCAAGGACAACTACTAGATAGTGTGTGTGCATTGATTATAGAAAACTGAATAACATCACCAAGAATGATCATTTTCCTTTGCCCTTTGTGGATCAAATGCTAGATAGGATTGTTGGATATGACTTTTATTGTTTCTTAGATGGGTACTTCGGGCACAATCAGATAGTCATTGTACCAGAGGATCAAGAGAAGACCACCTTCACTTGTCCATATGGGAATTTTACATTTCGAAGGATGCCGTTTGGTTTGTGCAATGCACCAGCTGCCTTTCAAAGATGTATGATGACAATTTTTGCAGATATGATTGAAAACATCATAGAGGTGTTTATGGATGATTTTTCTGTGTTTGGTGCTACATTTGATAAATGTTTGCTTAATCTAGAAAAAGTTATCTCTCGTTGTGAGGAAAAGAACTTGGTTCTCAACTCACTTCATGGTTCGGGAGGGCATTGTTTTGGGCCACGAAGAATCTGCTAATGGTTTTGAGGTTGACTGGGCAAAAATCCAAGTTATTGAAAAGTTGGCACCCCCAAAATCTGTTCGAGGAGTGCGTAGTTTTTTGGGGCACACTAGTTTTTATCGCAGATTAATTAAGAATTTCTCTCAAATTACTCGGCCATTATGCAACTTACTTGAGAAAGAATCCGAATTCAACTTCACTGTTGAATGTGTTGAAGCCTTCAATACACTAAAGAAGGCTCTAATAATCGCTCCTATTATGTCAACGCCAGTTGGAGGGAAACTTTTGAGATAATGTGCGATGCTAGTGATTATGCTGTGGGAGCCATATTGGGACAAATACGTGATAGGATATTCAGAGCTATATAATATGTAAGCAAAACACTGGATGATGCTCAAAAGAATTATACTACCATTAAAAAGGAGTTGTTAGCTGTTGTCTTCGCATGTGACAAGTTTCGGTCATACATTGTGGGTTCCCATGTCAAGGTCTTCACCGATCATGCTGCTATTCGTCAGCTCCTCACAAAAAAGGATGCGAAACCTAGACTAATAAGATGGATTTTGTTGCTGCAAGAGTTTGATATAGAGGTGATAAATAAAAAGGGTACAAAGAATGTAATGGCAGATCACTTGTCTCGCTTATCCAATGAAGCAGCTCAGGATCCAAAGAGCATAGTGGAAGCTTTTCTTGATGAACACCTCTTGATTATCAATGACAATGCACCATGGTACGTAGATTTTGCCAATTATAAGGCCACGGGCGCTACTCCACCAGATTTGTCCCACAACCGCCTCAAGTGCTTCATAAATGAAGGCAAATTCTATCTTCAGGATGATCCCTTTCTCTATTGGAGGTGTGCTGATAAAGTGATTCGCCATTGCATTCCGAAAGCAGAATTTAACAAGGTCCTTCATGATTGTCATGTTTTACCGTATAGTGGTCATTACAACCATCAACGTACAATGACGCATGTTCTTGAAAGCGAATTTTATTGGCCGAGTATGCTGAAGGATGACTATCAATTTGTGAAGACATGTGAAGTGTGCCAGAAACAAGGTAACATCTCAAGGAAAAATGAGATGTCTCTTACATCTTTTGTGGAAGTCGAATTGTTTGATGTATAGGGCATAGACTTCATGGGACCATTCCCATCATTGGATAGCAAACAACATATACTTCTTGCTATTGATTATGTTTCTAAATGGGTTGAAGCAGTGTCCACATCCAAGAATGATGCCAGCGTTGTGTTGAAGTTTCTCTTTTGCAACATTTTTTCTCGTTTTGGCACACCTAGAGCAATTATGAGTAATAAAGGTATAGATTTCTACAATAAAATCTTCAACAACTTTCTCACCAAATATGGAGTGCAACATAAGGTTGCCTTGCCTTATCATCCCCAGATGAATGGGCAAGCTAAAGTGTCTAACCGAGAAAACAAGGTAATATTACGAAAAACAGTTGGAACAAATCGTAGAGATTGGGCTCTGAAACTAGATGATGCATTGTGGGCATACCGGACAGCCTTTAAAACTCCTATTGGCATGTCTCCATATTAGTTGTTGTATAGAAAGTCCTATCACTTACCTTGTGAATTAGAGCATAGGGCTTCTTGGGCAATAAAGAAGTTGAGTTTTGATGCAAAGGCTTGTGGGAGAACTGTTTACTTCAACTCCTAGAACTTAAAGAGTTATGCCGTGATGCTTTCGAGAATAACACTATCTACAGAAAAAGGACAAAGAGATGGCATGACAAGCTCATTGAGAAGAAGGATTTTGAACCCGGACAGCAAGTGCTTTTGTTCAATTCTCGACTCCGATTGTTTCTTGGGAAACTTAAGTCTCGTTGGTCAAGACCCTTTCTTGTTATACAAGTGTTCCTGTGTGGCGTAATGGAGGTTCAAAGCTTGCTAGATGGCCATAAATTCAAAGTAAACAGTCAGAGATTGAAGATATTTTATGGAGGACCAAAATAGACGGTGGAGCTGACAGAACTTAAGGACTGAAATGTTGTATCCTCATCGAGCTAACGATGTTAAACATAGTGCCGAGTGGGAGGCAACCCACTACTGATTTCTATTTTGTTGCGTTCATGTCATTTCTATTTCTTATTTTATTTTTAAATGTTAACAATTCGATTTCGTAAGTTCTTAGTATCATAAGGCTTAGGACTTAGTAAAAAAAGGAAGAGGGGGGGGGGGGGGAAGATTTTGCTTCTGCCTACCGCGGTCCACAGAATGCCATATTCTGTGTACCATAGTCTACAGAAAGAAAAAAACGCATTCGTGCAATTACTGTGGTCCACAGAATGATATATTCTATGTACCGCAGTCACTAGAAGACATCCTTGAAGCATATATGCAATTACTGCAGTCAAAAAAAGTATAAACTTCTGTATACCGCGGTAACCATAATGACTATTTTTGAAGCATCACGTGTACCGTGGTCCATAATGCTATATAACACTATAGATCATGGTTGGCAAAAACCCCAAAGTTTTAAAATTCCACAATTCACGCAATTACCGCGATCATTAAAGCACGAACCGCGATAATTACGTCGTTTTTAAGATAGATTGCCATCATTTTCTGCATTCTGTTCCAAAAATTTTTGAGTTTTCTCTATGATGTTTGGTTTTTCCTATGAATCTAAGCGTGTTCTTTCCTTTCTCGGCGACAATGTAAGTGTTTTTGCTTTATTTTTCATTGTTTCCTTGTTTCAATCGCATACTTAGAACTATTTTAAGATTTAGATTTCATTGTTCATGCTGGGAATTCCTTATTTTTCTCAAAGCTTTTCAAATTCTTCTTCATTCATACAATTTCTAAATGATTGCTGAAAATTTTGGAAGCAAGGGACTCACAAACTCATTGTAGATGCTAAAAGCTGTATTGTTTTGATAATTGGATTGATTGAGTATGCATGATTTGTCTACAATGTTGTGGCAGTTGGTTGTTTTTGATGGGGTATCTGCACTTTGATGTTTTTGATGGATGTTTTTATGTTTTGGCTGTTGGATTTGGGACTAGAACAATTTAATTTGTCAATAACTATTTTGAGTAACTAGTTTTCTAAAAGATATGTGACATTTGTTCTGTTATAGTTCAACGTTCATATTCTTTTATATGAATTGAAGTTTTTCTTGCCCACTAATTCTATTTTTATAGGCCTTCTCGATTGAAACACCCTGCATCTAAAGGGAAACAACCAGAACTGCCTCCACGTCCTGCAGATAGGGCACGATTTTGAACTACTGTAGCCAAACAATGGTTCAACCTCATTTGTTCTAATCGCCATCTTATCCTAGAACATGATATCATGTTGACGCAAGAGGGGTGTGATATTGGCATTGATGCAGTAATCGTTGCTCGCCATTGGGAGCGGCTAATTCAGGCCCCATTTATTATTTTCATTCCTTTGGTGCAAGAATTCTACACGAATGTAGCTGACAGAAAGGGCACTGCGTTTGGGTTCGTGAGAAGTGGGTCCAATTTAGTTCAACTGCTATTAATGAATTATATGGTCTCCCTACAGACTCACCGGATGAGTATTACACTCTACTACCATGCTTCAATCTGGATGATGTACTGAGGACCCTATGCGTTGACAGTGCTTCAAGGATTTGTTACAATGATAGGCCGTCAACCTTGTGAAGACCATGTTTTAGACACCTGCCAAGGTTTGGCTTTATTTGGTTTGCGCTAACCTTCTTCCATTATTGGCCATTAACAGGGTAATCATAGAGAGGGCAGTGCTGGTATACTGCATTATGAAGGAGCTCTCTATCAATGTAAGGATTATCATCTCCAGTTCCATCTAGTTTGCCATCAACAAGACCAACACCAGACTACCCCATCCTACCCTCATTACAGAATTGTGCAGAAGAGTTGGGAGTAAACCCTGCTAAAGATGAAGGATCACATAGCAGTGAAAATGTTCATTTCCACACCTCTTAAGAGGCGCAAGGCCTTTGTAGAGTCCCCATAGCCCCCAGTTGACACCACTAGCACTGCAGCAGCTCCTGCTCCTTCTACTGGCGCACCACCTTCCTTTTTGACTACTGCTAAGCCATTGTCATCAGCCATATCGCCTTCTGATCCTCACTCTGTTATGCATTGGCTGGCCTTCATCAACCAATGGTTACATTGCACTGACCCGACCATGGCACAAGCTAATCCTCTTCCAACCTGCTGCATGCCTTACATGTCTATCACGTGTTGTGCGCCTCCAGCCCCTTTGATTCCATCGGTTGTTGTTGTTATTGTTGTTGATGATGATGATGATGAAGGGGATGGAAACGACTACATCACCAAGGCTGAAGTCTTTGGAGAGGACTTTTGATTTTTAGTTTTTTTTTCTTTGTCTCTATTTGCTTTGAATTTTACTTGTGTAGACAGTGTATAATTATTTTTGATGCGTTGACTCTCTCTATCACTAATGCATATGTTTAGAATCTATGTGATCTCTAGACTAACTTCTCTATTTTTGAATGCATGTTCTTGATGTGTACTCTTCCAATTATGAGAATCAATGTGCTCTTGAGGACAAGGCATTATTTAAGTTTGGGAGTGCAAAATGCTTCAACACATTAGGTTTGGTTGTTAGTTTCTTCCAATTTTATATTTACTTTTCCTTCTTAGTGCTTTGCTTTGCATATAGTATGAGTCACTTAGGCTAGATCGTCCATGCCATAGCTATATAGCCATATTTTTGAAAATTTTCACTGAGTGACCTATGAAATTGAAAATTCGTTTAATGTGAGGAGGCAAAGAATTAGGATACTTTCAAAGAGTCTGTGTGTTTGGTTTGTCTAAAATTTGACTTCAACAGAACCCTATAGTCTTAGGTAGATTGATGATCCAAAGCTGAGGAAAGTGAGGAGTGAAAACTATACAACAAATGGAGAGAATTTTCCACAGATTCTTGAAATAATTAGATTTTCTCGAACACTGCTTAGAAATGATTATAGGAGGGACATGAAGCAAGTCATCTTTGTTTGAGGCAGAGCTTAAAGGCCGATCCCAATATTTATAACCCTTTGCAATCAATTTTGAGCCTTATAGCCTGTTTTCTTGTTATAAACCTAAACATTATATATAGACACACTTTATCCTTTTTATGAATATCTGAGTTAAACCTATTTGTGTGCACTCATGGTTATAATACTGCCGAGTTGGAGATGTGAAAGAATGAGGAGATGTTAACATTGAAATACATATGTTTTCATGTTTTTGTTTCAGTTTTTATTTTGGCTAGTCTAAAAAAAAGAGTTATTTCAGTATTGTCAATGACAACTGAGCTTCTACTTTTGTATGAGTGTGCATGTAGGTACAATTTGGAGTGCGCGAGATGAAATAAGTTTGAGGGAGCTATGAAACAAGGTTGTGAGAATGAATAAAGAGAACAAGGGATTGAACATAAAGGATCAGGTTTTATTGAAGAAAATCGAACAAAAGAAGTTGTTATTATTGCTATGAGTATACACTTGAGTCATAATGAAATTCCTAATACATTTGCACCTTGAGCCAGACCACGTTACAACCTAGAGGAAAAAAACCTCTGATCCCTACAATAATCTGAACTGAGTAGAAGATAAATAGAGGAGAGAATTGAGAGGGGTTGTATACTTAAGTATTAGGAGAGGATTTCTATGAGTGGGACGATGCCTGCAAATCAACTACAAAGTTTAGGATGATTAAGATACTGGCAGATGAGAGGGCAAAGTTAAGGAAGAATGGAGGATGAACTGAAAATCTAAACAACCTGAATGACCTTAGGGGTGTGTTAATGAGTCATAAACTACAGGAATGGAAGTTGAGGTTACAATGATGAGTGAAAATGAATTTACTTTTATATGGCATGGTATGACACTTTAGATTAGAGTTATTGTTTGGGAACAAACAATAGTCTAAGTTTGGGGGTGTTTGTTAGTTGCATAGTAGATTGACATTAGTATAGTTGATTTATTGCATTGGATAGGAAATAAAGGGAAAATTTGACACAGTTGTGCATAATTAGTAGCATGAGCATTCAGATTAGGGAATTGCATGTTTCATTGCATTTTAGCCTTGTTTTCATGTTTTATAGCATTTCTATGAGAAAATGATGTCTTTGGAAGGATTTTTAGTGTGGTGCAGGCTTAGGATGAAGCCAAGAGATAATTGCATCATGTAGAGGCAAGGAAAAGTGGAAATCGAAAGGAAAGCAACAAATTACCGTGGTAGGCTAACCGGCGACTGAGGTAGCTAAAGGAAGACAAAGAAAAGAAACAACACACTGGTTACCGCGGTCGGTGGTCTAGTGACTGTGGAAACTAAAATGTGATCAGAATGTGAAATAGGCTGACTGTGGTCCACAAAATGGTGGAAATCCAAGTTATTATTGAAGGACGATGCTGACCGCGGTAACACGGTTAATTACCGAGTTTCTCATGTTTTTAGGGTTTTTTTTAGCGTGGGCCTATAAATAGAAAAGAGGATTAGGATCTAAACATACCTAATTCGAAAAATCTCGACTATGATGGCTCAAGAAGAGAAAAAAAAAGAGGTTCAAAAAGGGATTGAAGATTTAAATCAAGCTTTTAGTATGTCTAACTTTATTCATTTAATTTTGATGTTTTCATTTAATTCAATGTCAAGCTAGTTAGTTTTAAATGTTTAGGATGTAAGTCTCAGATGTATGAACCTGAGATTTCTTATTGAAGTGATTGATTTAAATGCATTATTCTATATTGTGTATGTTTAATGCTTGATGTTTATTGGCCATGAACATGATGAGTTCAAATCATTAAACTAACTTGGAAAAGAGGTTTGATGGTAAGTTATCATAGTATAGACCTAGACTAGTTGATTGAGTAGAGGGTTGTTAATTGTTTAGGGGCTTGCACGAGATTTCCAATTACACATCGTTAGGTTGTTGATTAAGCGCCTAGGGAGAGGGTATTATGAGACAATACTAATAGAATTGAGACACCTCGGGAGAGGGATTCAATTACAAGTGTTATAATTCATAATGCAAGAATTTCATGATCTGAAATAAGAATCGCAGGACATACAACAGAGTTTACTATCCTAGATAGCCTTTCCACATAGTTTTTAAAAATAGAATTTTACTACTTTTGATAGTTTAGGTTTTTGTTCAGAAATTAACAATTCAACCCTAATTAGAGTCTTGATAAAATAAAAGCTAACATTAAATTGAAATTTGAGATAATTAAGTAAATTCCGTTCCTTAAGGACGATATCCGAACTCATCGGTTATTATCAATATGATCCTATATACTTGTAGGGTTGTCAACACTTACCCCATAGCTATTTCGCCTTATAGAATGACATCAGTGGAGCTAATTGAGCTGAAACACAACTAAATAAGCTCCGTGAGAAGGGATTTATCAAACCCAGTAAGTCACCATGGCGAGCTCCAATTTTGTTTGTGAAGAAAAAGGATGGATTTATAAGACTTTGTATTGATTACCAGAAGTTAAACCAAGTGATGATAAACAACAATCATCTGGTGCCTCGGCTAGATGACCTAATTGATTAGTTGAGGGGAGCCACTCATTTCTCTAATATTGATATATGGTCTGGATATCATTAATTCAGGATCAGGGAGTCTGACATATACAAGACAACCTTCCGAAGACTATTCTAGAGATGTTGAGAAGAAAGGAACTCTATGCAAAGTTTAACAAGTGTGAGTTTTGGATGAAGAAAGTCAATTTCTTTGGCCATGTTGTCTCAACTAAAGGAATACCCGTAAACCTAGAGAAAGTAGAAGCGGTATCCAACATGAAGCAGCCTAAGACTGTAACAGAAATCAGGAGCTTCTTAGGTTTAGCAGGATACTACCATAGGTTCATCTAAGATTTCTTGAAGTTGGTTGGAACAATAACCAAGTTAACCAGAAAGGAAGATAAATTTCTTTGGGATGATAGTGCAAACAATCATTCCAAGAATTGAAAAAGAAGACACCCGTCTTGGTCACACTTACCCATGATGTGAAGTATGTATTGTATATTAATGCTTCACAGAATGAATTGGGCACTGCGTTAATGCAAGAAGGGAAAGTAATAGTCTATGCTTCGTGTAACATCTCAAAAAAATTCATTTGAAATTTGAATTTTTATTTAGAAAATTATACAGAATTGACGGATGAAAAATTTGGTAAGTCCCAGTTTAGCCAAATCAGGAATAAAATCAATTTAATGGATTTTTAGAAGAAAATATATGAATATAATGTATATTATGGGATATCATAGCCAAAAATATAAGGATATGTGTAATTTTTGAGGAAAACAAGATTAGAAAGTCAATTAGGATCAAGATTTGGTAAAAATCCGAAATGAAAGCAAGAAATTCGACTGAAAAATCAAAAAAATAAACTTCAAACACATCCAACGGCTGCAAACCGTGGATTTAAATCTGATCTTGCGATCCGACGACCACGATCAAATCTGCACACATGCACGAGCTCACCAAATCATCAAGATCAAACGGCTACGATCAAATCCATCAAATCCAACGACGAAATCACGATCGAACACTGCACTCGAGGATGATCGTGCGGCCATGATCTGTTTCATTGATCACGAACGAGATCCGCACACCATGATTGAGGTTCATTTGACGGTCCAGGAGAGTTTCGTTGATCGTGAACGAGATCCGCACAAAACACTCGAGGTCCATCCGACGGTCCAGATCAAAGCCGCCTTAATTGATTGCGAAACCATGCTGCGTTCGAGGAAGATCCAACGGTTTGATCGGAGATGTTGTTTGGATTGATCGCAAACCATTGATGCGCTCGAGGAAATCCAACGGCCAAGATCAAAGGCTTTGATTTTTGTTGATTGATTTGAGATTAATCTGACGGCCCAGATCGTTACTCCGAAATAAAAAAAATAAAAATTACGAAAAAAATACAAAAAATTCAAAAATTATTTCTAAATTCCAAAAAAAAATCTAAAAAATACTCATTTTATTTTCAAAATTAAAGAGAATTAGGGTGTTTTATTCAAAGAAAAACTCAAAACTTTCTATTTTTCTCCCTTTGAAAACCTATATAAATCCCCTTAGATTTTTAATTTCTTCATTCCAAAAAATAAGAGTTGAAATTGCTTCTTATTTTCTAAGCCTTCTTCTTGGCATCTCTTCCCATCTTTCCTTCCTCTTACTTGTATGTGGGAAGTTCTTCTCACAAATTGGGGAATTAAGTTGGGCGATCTTCATTGGCAATAGTACGTGGGGGAATTGCTGCCAAAATTTTTGAAGAAAGCGTCACAAGGTGGAAGTAATTTCTAGAACACCCTTCTATTCTTATTTAAATTCATGGCATGCTCATTGTTTGTGTGTTTTTCACTGAATTCAAAGATTTTCAATTTCAGTTTTAGAATTTTAACTGTTTATTTCAGTATTTCAGTTTTGATTCATGTTTGAACAATCATATCATCCATGCCATGTTAGTATCATGCTTAGGCTTTTAAATTAAAGTATGATGTATGTTTTATGAGTGTTTCATGAATTGACTGTGTATATTCTAAATTTTAGTTTGATTTCATATTCTAAAGTTTATTTCATGAGATCATGATATGAGAATTAATCTAAGACGATGGTGATAATAACCATGTACCATCATAGTGGTCAAGGCGACACTATGGATGCTCTTTTCATATGAGTTAGGTCATATGATTTTCAGACCTAAGTACTTGAGGGTCGTGTACCACATTACCTGGTGGGTCACCATATGTAACGGGTTGATGCCGACACGTACCACTAACGGGTTGATGTCGAGTGGACCCTATTTACTTAGTTAAGAGCATCAAGGGATTAAAGGCCCTTTTGGTCTGAGACTCGACTTGAACAAATTGTTGTTTGAAACACCTAATGATTGCAAGTGTTTGAATTATGATTGTGTTATGAGTTTGAATATAAAAGATGGTTGTTCGAAAAGGATCCACTGGGCTATGTGCTCATTCCTTCCTTTCTTACTTTTCAGGAACGTGAAACCTATGAAGCAGTTGAACATAGATAGTCCTTAGAAAGTTTGTACATTTTTTTTAGAATTTTTAAGGGCATGTTGCCCAAAATTTTTATGCTTTTCTACTGAAAAGTATTTTGAAGTTTTCCGCTGTAATAATTAGTTTTTCTTTGAGAAGTTTAATACTTTCAATTATTCTTTCTATTATGAATAAAATAGTTTGAATTTCTTTATCTCTTTTAATTTGCCTTGATTTTATTAAAGTGAAAATTTTGTATTCTTGAATTTTTATACAAAGGCTCAAGATATTGAAAAGAAAAGAACAATTGAGTGTCACTTGTAAAGTAACACCAGCCCAACCCGCCAATTGGTAAAGTCCACTGTCAAGAGAATGGTGGTTAAGTACAATGCTTAAAGATACAAGGGTTGGGGTGTTACAAGGGTAGTATCAAAGCTTAGGCATTAGTTGGTGGGCCAAAAACAAAAAGTTTCGTCTAATACCAAGGGTGGTATCAGAGCCTAGGCATTAGTTGCTAGGCCAAGAACATAAAGTTTCCTCTATACAAGGGTGGTATCAGAGCCTAGGCATTAGTTGCTAGGCTAAGAATAGAAAGTTTCCTCTGATACCAAGCGTGGTATTAGAGCCTATGCATTAGTTGCTGGGTCAAGAATAGAAAGTTTTCTCTGATACCAAGCATGGTATCAGAGCCCAGTTAGTAGAAACATTGGACTAGAATGAGAAACTCAAAATTATGGTTTCACCTTGAATTGAATTGAATTTAGAATGCCCTACCTTCTATTTTTGAAATTGATGAGTGTTTTAGAAAGTGTTTTCAAAAAAGGAAATATATGTTTTGAAATATTTTGTTTAGATGCAAATACTACAAATTGAGTTGATAGTGGGTAAGCCTTGTCTTGAGTAAAGTTAAACATTGAAAGGGGGGTGGGTTATCTCGCCCTAGAAAGCACGTTGTTAAGCAGACTTCGGTCTCACTGCCCGATCTGGAGGTTGTCCCACCAGCTTATATGAGTAGTCGGAGTTGAAGAACACTCTTATTTTCAATAAAAGAAAATTAGAAGGTGGAAAATTAGGGCAAGGAATTGATTAGAAGTCGAAAAAGACGCCAAATGTGGTATCTTGGCCAGACAGAGGTTGTAAGTCAACCAAAACCGAACCCTAGGTCCAGAGAAAAGACCTTAGGTAAAAATGGGTGTAGCCATGGGTGACACAGTGGATAAAAAGCATAAAACTCTAGGACATAGGTTAGAGACTGAAAACTTGTGTGAAAACAGAAAATTGTTTGATCAGGACACGAGACTGAGAAGCTTCTGTAATTTTTGGTTTCTATGTAGTATGGGATGCATAGGAATTTGGGATTATAGAAGAAGCCTGGACTCAGAGAATGATGGACCATGTGTGGTGAATGATCGGTAACTCTGGTAGAACGGGTTTCTCTATGCTCGCTGGTATGGGACGGTTGAGTATAGTGGGCTTGGCAACCTTAGTTATCAAGCAATTTGCGAAATTGTCTGGGTTCGACTCTATTCTGAGTGAAATCCTAAGTGAAAGGAGTAGAGTGGTATGAGACACTTGAACCTGAAAGCTTAGGTGGAAGCTTGGAACCTTGCTGTGCTAGCTTGATTGTATGATTGTATGATATGCATGTTGTAATGTTTATTTGCTTTAAAACAAAATCCTGTACCTAATACGCATGAAAAGAACCTAGAAGAAAAACTTTAGGCCACTGAACAAATCGAAAACCTAGAAACATGAATCTAGAGCCGTGATAGTATGAATATTTGACACATACTGATACTCTGCTCAATTTACAAGTAAATGGCTGGAGTTAGAAGGTGTGTTCCTATTGTTTAATGTTGCTGTGAGACTGTTGTTTGACTCAGGTGCCTCAAAATCGTTTATCTCTAAAAAACTAGCTAATAGGTTACAACTTGTGACAAAAACAATGCCTGTGACTTTGAATGTGTCCACACCAATAGGGACCATTGTAACTTCAAAAAAGATGTGTAGTTGTGACCTTAGGTTTGGGGATAAACTTTTAAC
>JAJIYU010002443.1:0-30252 GCA_030144865.1 Tinospora cordifolia
CTAATATAAGCTTAACTAGACAAGATGTAAGACAACTAATAAGAAGACTCATGACAGCCTCGGTCCTCAAGTTTTAGAGTTGAAGTTAAATCTAATAAACTAGGGTTAAACAACTTGCTATTATACAACAACACCAATACTTTGACTTTGTGTATAGTGCTGCATGTTTTTCCTGTTATATCTTATGTCGTGTAATTTGTACGAGAATCAGAGTGTTGTTGTAATAGTCTGTGAGTTCTACTACTGTCGGGACTGGGAGAAGGACGAATCAACCCGCACAGTATTCTGACAAACCTATTCCCAATCTGAGCTTGTCCGAACACTGTTAAACATCTTCACAACATTATACATAACACTATCAGAAAAATCATAAGAAATGTAAAAGCAATTAGAACAAATAATTACAGTAAATTTTTTTTAAACAAAAGTTAACTATATATATAGTCTCTTAAATGTAGCAATAGCGGAAATGTTTAAGTCAAAATATCTATAATATTTTTCTCACTTCCTAAACATTATACTAACTCTTAAAATACTAAACTGCGTGAAGAAACCTACCAAAATAAATGTGGCGTGCTCTACACGATGACCACCTTCTTCCCTTTATCCACAAAAAAAAACCTAAAATGTTAAAATAGTGAATTAATTTTGTCTATAACGGCTCAGTGAGTAATGCAGCCTAATCTATAACTCAGAACAAGAATTCTAGAAAAATAATGTCATGTATGTATGCACAATAATAATAATGCGAATGAATGTAACAGTTAATCAATGCTAAAATCAATAATGCAATCGTGTTAAAAACAGTTTTAATGTTGAAAACACATGCCAAAGCTCTCAATAGCCTACAAGGCAATAATAAATCCATTCTAGCGGGTGAAACCCGACGGTTAGGAGTATATTCATATCATATCATAGGGATTCGTCAGCTCATGCCTCATGTATGGCGACCTCAGATCCTTTATAGGGAGCCAATTGATAGATCTAGCTCGACCCTACCCCCGAGTACGACAACCACTCGTCCTCAATGTTCTAGGAGAGCCCAATTGATAGACCTAGCTTGACCGTATCCCCAGGTACTGTTAGTTGCATTGCATACTAACATTATTATATATATTTTATATATGTTTTGCATGAGTTTAGGTAGAAAATAAGACATAATTACTTGTAATTAGGTACATAATTATTTATATTCATATTGCATGCTATTTATATATTTTAAGAATTTTAATATAGTTTTTATCATTTATATTAGTGATTTAATGCTCGAGGAAAGATTAGTATTTGTTTGTGTAGGTTTATAATAATTGAGAGCAAATATATACAAGAAGGAAGAATAAATATGGAGTAATTGATCGTAAGCAGCTAATGGTCAAGCCCAACTTGGTTCAACCCAAAACAACGCTCGTGCGTATGAAAAAAATGGTGAGATTTGTCAATGGCAAAAAGGTGTAATTTTGTCTCCTAAGTAAAGGGCACGATTGGAATGGCATAGGAAGAATAGAAAATAAAGCAATTACAACACAAATTTGTGTTTAATTAACATTCTAAAAGGTGGAAAATATATAAATAGGCTCTCTTAGTAGTCTTTGAGGGTTCGTTTATGATTCTAATTTTGAAGCAGTTATTGAAGACTAGAGAGAAGAAAAGTGAAGAACAAGATCAAAGCCTTGTCTAGTATAATCTTTATTTTATTTAATTCTTTGTTTAGTACTTTCTTAAATATGTCTGACTAAGTATTTTTATTTCTAAGATGTAATTTAAATTGTAGAAACTTTTGATTTTTATTTTGATTAATTTATTTTGAGGTATTGTTTTATATTCTGTGTGCTTAATGTTTTTTATTGATTGATCACCTATAAATTGATTTTAGATTATTGAATCAACTTGAGAGAGAGGTTCAATAATTGAATAATCAGAATATAGACCTATTTGAATTAATTGACCGGGAGGTTGTTAATTCTGTAAGAGGTTGCACGTGATTAATATTTTTAAAACATTAGTTTATTGACTGTACGCCTCGAGAGAGGGTATTAAGCAATTTAACTGATAGGATTAAAGCGTCTCGGGAGAGGGTTTTAATTATTTATGTTATAACCTACAAGAACAAAATTTAGATTAATTGAAATAAATATTAAAAGTGAATACATAATATTTTACTATCCTAGAATTTTAATTCATATATTTTTTAATTTAATATTCGCTTGCTTTCAATTTGATTTTAAATTTAATTTAAGTTTAATTTAAGTTTTTAATATTTAATTTTAAGCCTTAATAAAATTAAGATTAAAATTAAATTGAGATTTAACATATTAACCTTAAACCCTTCCCAGAGGACGATAATCCGGTATTTACCGAGTATATTACTATTGCGATCTTGTACACTTGCAGTGATTTCAACAAGTACGACAGTTAATCGTCTTCAATGCTCTACCACATCCAATACCCTAACCCGCACCCGAACCTCGATATTTGGTGTACATTTTCATTTAAATTACATTTAAAGATTGCAAATGCATTTCAAGATGTAAGAATATTTCATTTATGACAGAATAACAAGTTAAGTGATAAATTAGAAAAAACACCACTCATAAGGATGTTCAGCTCCCGGTGCTCTTTTAGTAACCGATCGTGCCTTGCTAATATTTGGTCTTGCGTGATCAAGTTAATTTTTAATATCTAAATAAAACTTGGCTCAAATCTAACTTTATGGTCCTTGATCAATTAAAAGATTGACTTGGTCAATTGTAGTCAACTCAATCTAAATCTAACCCTCGCCAACTTGTCTAATCTACAGGATTGATGTGATTAACAAGGTCAATTAAGCCTTTAATATTAACTTAAAATACTAAAAATATGTATTGTCAACATGTGTCCCACCTTTGGTACACAATAACTAGCCACTTTTATAAATTTGGCGATTCAATATATAAATATTATTTTCTATGTTTCATATTTTCCTAATAAATATTTCATAATGTTATACAATATTATATAATATTGTTTTCTATTATTTAACATTATTTACCCTATATACATTTTTTTATATTTATTAATTAATCCTCAAATCGCATAAACACGAATTTATTATATCAATTGACCTCCAAAAATTTTAATTTTAGTGTCATTAAATTTAGAGTTTCATTCTGGACATTTCAGTACTTATCAACTAAAATTCTAGTGTTAATGGGTATATCCCCTTCTACGTCGACTTTCAACTATCATATAATTTCTTAGGGTCCACAAAGATACAAATAATATACATATTTGTATTCTACTCGAAAATCTGAACACTATTATATATATATATTGTATAGTTTCATCCTTAGGAAAAATATGACCTAATTTTGGGTCGCACAATAAATTATTGCCTTGTATTAAAAATTACATTAGAAAAACGATAAATAACAATTTTTATAACAATTCAAAATTAAAAAGAGATAAAAGTAGATTGTCTAAAGTGTCAGATTGTCAAAAGTGCGCGACTTCTCTTTTTCTCTTTATAGTGATGGTATGGGGTGGGTCCCACCACAATTAATGCAAAGATGATAATATTTGCTTTTGGTTCACCTTATCTATGACTCAAGATAATCTCCTTATTATTATTTCTTTTTTTTTTTCTATTCATTATCTTTTTAACTAATTATTTTATTTTATTTTATTTTATCTTTTATCTAACCAAGCACACACACACATATATATAATAATAATAATCATCATATATATACTTTTCCATATAAATATATACATGCATAAATATATATATATATATATATACACATGTATATACACGTAAACATTTAAATCATTCTTTATTCTATTAAATCATTTCATCATTTTCTTTCATAACTAAGCCCATTAATTTATGCACTTGTATTATTATTATTTCTATCATTTTTCAATTAATGCACATATTAATCAATACTATTGTCGAAAAATTACAGGCATTAGTTTATACAATTCTAATAAAATCGTAATTTATATAATTTTCATGAAATTATGTATTTTTATTTGTATTGCATTAATTAATACATAAAAATATATGTCGAACCCGTTAACTCAATGCCCAAAAATACGAGTCGTTACAACTACAATGTTATTATCCCAAGTTAGACACCTGAAGGTCTAAGATTTTCCTTAAAAGACTTTAACATATTAAAAACAACATGATCACATGTATGACCCAGGAGACACTCAATTACAATGACGATGTAGGATATGTATCCACCCCCTTACAAGTCGTCTGGTCCCGAATGCACATATATATCTTATATCACTTATGTAGTGAAGCGTGTGTTATGTCATATATGTAAGCATGTTGTCTTTAATATGACGAAGGCATTTTGGAAAGAAAAAAAAAAACCTCAAAACTTCATGTGTCTAAATAGGGATAACATCGTCTTAATATAGCTCGCATATCATTATTTAGGGCCATGAAAGGTATGTGTTTAAGGACCAGACAACCCTTGAGAGATGAATATATATTCTACATAACTTCTTAGTGGAGTGTGTCATAGGTCATATGTGCAAAGTGTGTTATCTTCAATGGAAGGAAGCCTTTTTAAAAAAATCTCATACCTTTAGGTGTCTAACTGAAGACAATATCATTACAGTAAAGCTTGTCGATTGTCACTGTGGTATCAAAGCCATTCTAGAGCTATTAGAAATGTGTATCTGGGGACCAAAATGACACAAAATAGGGGTGGATATATATTTCACATAGTTGTGTAATGGAGTATGTCCTGGGGTATATGCGCGAGCATATTGTCTTCAATGTTACAAGACCTTATGAAAAAATCTTTGACCTTCGTATGTCTAATTCGAGAAAGTATCTTTACAATTAGAGCTTGCGGTTTGTCACAAATATGATTAAGCTTCTATATTCTCAACACTAACTTAATATTCTCCTTGAGATGTTTTGGTTATGTAATTAGTAGAGAATCGAAGTGTTACACTTCAAATATTATAATCTCAACACTGACTTTACATTATCCTAATTAATGCAGTCTAAAATTGGCGACATTGCTTGATCCTAGAGTTATATTAGCTCTAGGATGATCCAATCGAGTTGTTTAAAAAAGTAACTCCAAGATAATTTAGGTTAGTGCCAACAAAGAGTTAGTACAATAGCAAAGCACATTTTTATATAGCACATGGTCACAAGTTCGAATGGTGGGTAGGCCATCCTCTTAGAATTTTGGTAAGTAACGAGTCTTCATAGGTTGTGACTTCACATTGTGTCCCACTCGGGTTAGTGTGGAGATTAGCTAGTCAAAATTTAATGACAACTGTAATATTTATAATAATTAGATGATGTATGTATTATATTATTTAATGATAATAAATGTCGTTGTTATATAAAAATTGCTATCCTTTATAGATTTGTATGCACTTCCCAAAAATATTTCAATTAAATCTTGTATTCAAGCCATTTAATGATTTAAAAGTAATTTGGGAAACAATTTATCTTATAAAGATTTTAATTTCAAAACAAAGTCATTTAGTGATTTGAATATAACTTATTTTTAATATCCAAAAATTTTAAAACACACAAAAAGCCCAATTCAAATGAAAAAAAAAAGGGTTTGTATGTTTTGAAAACCAGATTGGTTTCAAAAGATTATCATTTTCTACAATTTAAATTCTTGATTTGAATCTTTGGTTTTATGGTATTCTCAAATTATCACAATTAGTATAGAAAATATTCCATAGACCAACTTCTTTCAAAGTGATTCATTAATTTCTAAACAATGTTAAAAAAAAAAGTATGTTTTGAAAAATATAGTATTTGAAAGCATTATGTTCTTTTCAGATCTTTGACCTTCTAATATCCTTTGGTAATTTGATTACAAATAGTAATCAAATTATTTTAAACTCATTTCACTTGGAGAATCTCTAATCCAGCTTCATTTTGGCACTAGGTTGATTTTTTTTAATTTTTAAGATTTTTTATAATAGTTAAAATAATGTATAAATATAAGAAATATAAATAGTATAAATAATTTATAAAAGAAATCAATTTCTATGTTAACTTTATATTAAAATTTAAAAATAGTGTAAAAGTTATACCATTTTATTATAATAAGTTGAAAACATCTTAAATATCAAGAAATAAATTATTTCAACTAGAGTAATGCTAAACCAACTTCGTTTTAAACATCAAATGTTATAATATATATTTATAACTATTAGATATTTTCATCCAATAACGTAAACACACATGACAATACATGTTATACCATTTAATATTCAAAATAAGATTTATATGTCACTTCCCTTTCAATTATTCAATAGGGGAGTCAATTCATATTATTGTCTCCTAGACGATAATAGTAATATATTGTAAATGCAAATTTAACATGTTTATTAATTGTGTTATATTTATGCTATATTTAACTTAACACGTGTGATTTATATACAATCTATTTAACTTGTTGTAACAAATTTTTTAAATTATTTTATAAAAAAATTAATAAAATATTAATAGTTCATAAAAAATAAATCGAATTTAAAAAGTTTTAAAAATAATTAAAAAGTATACCATCAACATATTCATAAATATATTAATTTAAAATTATTTAATTTAAAAAAATTTTTTAACTCGTCTATAATTATATTAAATATGTTATTTTTTATTTAATAGGTCACCATATTTATAACATAAAATTTATTTTTAATTTATTTTAATTTAAATTTACTCATGTTAAATATAAATCTATCATGCTAGGGTATCCTTAACACATTAAACGAGTGCTGGAGATAATAGTTATCTACCTTAGCTTTTTTATAAAATATATATATATATAATTCTTTAGTGTATTTAATGCGTTACAGACCTTTGTTTAAAAGGGAGGAAGAACGTTGAACGTTCAATAAAAGCGTTGAGTGCTCAATTTATACCAAGTATTTAATATACTCATTTGAATGAGATGGCGCTCTATTGAACGTCAACTCAGTGTGATCAAATGGCTGAGGATGCCCTTAGGTGTAGGATTGTTAACCCAACCAAAAGTTTGAGTTATAATAATTTGGGTGCCTTTCCGTTGAGCCGTTGGCGCCCACCGCCTTCATTCCAGTTTTTAAAAAAACCTACTCAAACACGTACTTAGGCGCCGACAGAACTCATTTTCCAGCTCAACCTTGACGTCTCAGCTGACATTGCTGTGTCCCGAAGATTTCGGTAACGCTTCTGCTCCAGAAGCTGCCACTCAGCTTGCTTCATTTTCACTTTTACTCGAACACAAATCGAATCCAAATTGGTTCTCTCTCCTCTCGAATCTAACGGATGTAGTTCGTTCTTTCCTCAATCATCTTCGTTCGGTAAGTTCTTGATCTGAGACCATTCATAATCTATTTTTCTGATCTGATGTTCCCACTTCCCAAGCCCTATCTGCTACCAGAAATCCCTAATTTATATGAATAATCTATGAAGAAAAATCGTATCTTTATCAATTTTAAGCGAAGATGGGTCGTGCAAATGATCGGTTGCGCTGTAGTTTCTATGATTTTGCTTCTCATTGGAAAATTAGGGCTAGGGATGCTGTCGGCAATAGCCGATTCATCACGTTCCGAAAGGAAATCGGACAGCCGGGATTTGGTTTCCTATGACGATTCTCATTTGGAGCTACCGAAGTTACCTAAACTCGCTTATTTGATTTCTGGAACGAAGGGAGATGATCAACGATTGAGAAGAGTTTTGCAGGCGGTTTATCATCCTTGGAATTATTACTTGTTGCATCTTGATCTCGAAGCGTCTCAGAGTGAGCGGCTGGAGCTGGGTAAATATGTGCAATCTGATCCAACTTTTAGGCATTTTGGTAATGTGTGGGTGGTGGGGAAAGCCAATCTGGTTACGTATAAGGGCCCGACTATGATTGCTTGTACTCTTCATGCTATCGCTGTTTTGTTGAAGAAGGCAAAGGAATGGGATTGGTTTATAAATCTAAGTGCGTCTGATTACCCACTCATGGCACAAGATGGTGGGTTTCTTTCTTGGTATGAACTTGTGCAAATTGCTGTTGATATGTGGTAAAATTAGAAAGAACATATCCAAAAAATGGCAGGTTGGCCTCAGTTGAGGTAAAAATGTTATCAAACTAATCAAAGTGATTTAGCTGCATAGAAAGAATACCTTTAGCTACTCCAATTAGGAAGAATGATTCTTTATCAATGCTTGACAATGATAGAAATAGAGGTAGATGTACAGGTAAACCTAAAATGCCAAGGACAAAAATAATTAAGGGCGCTATAACTATTTGTAATTTAAATTACATCATAAATCTAGATAAAAAAACCTAGGAAGTAGATTCATGTAATTAACTTGATGTAATTTGGGAACGCCCAGTAGAGTTTGGTTGAGTTGGCTAAAGAGCAATTCTTGCAATAATAAACTTCATGGCAGGAATTGTTAGGCTTGACAACTGCCAGCTTCCCCTGCTCCATCGTCATCCTCCTTCAAGTTATTCTGATAATTAATATTTTTCTCTTTGCTCGGACTTTCTATAATGTTTTTATTTGTGATTTTGATGATTTGGTATGATAATGCTTAAACTATCACTTTAAATTTGTATGTCTAAAATTGAATACTATTCATCAACTCTTTCTAAATTACAGTGAAAGACAGGATGACGGATATACTAAAACCTCAATTCGATTTACATAAACACAAGTCTTATAACTGTGAAATTTTCCATGAGAAATTCATTCCTTTGAAGGACTATGAAAATTGTGATTGGCATAGATCTGCACCATTTCCCCATTTTATGACTTTAATTTTTTTGTTTTCCATTTTCTAATTTTTCTTGTGGTGGTTATTTTGCTGTCATGTTTTCTAGGGAAAGCTTTAAGGCAAGGTAAATACATAGTATATCATTTATCAGTACTCTGACTTTCATCCTCATTTGTTTCTTGTGTGCAGATCTTCTTCATGTTTTCTCATACTTGCCAAGGGATTTGAACTTCATAGAACACACAAGTAATATTGGTTGGAAAGAGTAGGCACACAATTTATCTTCAGGAACTTTTTCTTTGCGCTTTTTGGTTTTTGTTGTTTGAATTCTTTCTATATGCACTTGGAATAATTTCACATCTTTCCATGTCATGTTTCCAGGTATCAGAGGGCAAGGCCAATCGTAATAGATCCAGGATTATATCATTTGAAGAAGTCTGGTGTTTTTTGGGCTAAAGAAAAAAGGTCTATGCCTGCTTCTTTCAAGCTATTCATAGGTATGTCTAATGTTATATGGAATAATTGTAGGATTCTATTTTAAGGCATTTTTGTTGTTTCTTTGCCTTTTGCCTTGTGCTACTATAAAGTGGTTAGAACATGGGAAATGCAGATCACATTGATATGAAGCCACTATGATATTTCCTGTGTTATGTGAGTCAATGTGAAATTAATTTATGGTAACTACCTTTGAAGAATTAATTATCCTTGAAACATGCGTGCAAAGCAAAAAAAAGGGGTGGTGGGGAGGGGTGGTTGTGAATGAAATTAGTGAATTGCAATACACTTATGTTTGCAAATTCAAATCCTAAAATGCTTGGATTTAGGTACACAAACTGTTTGATTTCTTTGTAAACAACCTATAATTACCGTCCTCATAATGTCTGTTCACTAAGAGTGTACCCACTCTCTCTACCGACGTGCCAAATGATAGAATATCAATTAGGTAAAAGTAATGCATTATGTATTGCTGGTAAGATTCATTTCTTCGCAGAAATTGTGAAAGATCTAGAAACTAGAAGCAATGAGCTCGATCCTTGCCTCTGATACTGCTGGTTTCCCTTCATTGTTTATAGGTTCTGCATGGGTGGTGCTCACAAGATCATTTCTGGAGTTCTCCGTATGGGGTTGGGATAATCTCCCTCGAACATTGCTAATGTACTATACTAACTTCCTTTCATCCCCCGAAGGCTACTTCCACACTTTGATCTGCAATTCCAAGGATTACCAGAATACAACTGTAAACCATGACCTGCATTACATAATGTGGGACACCCCGCCAAAGCAACATCCCATCACCCTGAAGTTGCAACATTTTAATGGAATAGTTGAGAGCGGAGCCCCATTTGCTAGGAAGTTTGCGAAGGACGATCCTGTCATGGACAAGATTGACTATGAACTCTTGAGGAGATCTAATGGACGATTTACACCTGGTGGATGGTGCATAGGGAGTGCAATTTTTGGCAGAGACCCATGTAGTGTTTATGGAAAACCTGATATTATTAAGCCCAGTGTAAATTCAAGGAGGTTAGAAAAACTGTTAGTAAGGCTTCTTGATCATGAGAATTTCAGGCCCAGACAATGTAAATAGGTGGTTTTTTTGGCTTTTTCACCATTTTAGTTCTTCATGTGGCATAAAGCTCCTTGTAATTTTGGTAAGTAATGAGGCCGTGGCGGTTCTTTTTTCCACAGCTCATGCCCATTGTTTGTATTAACTGTCAACTGTTATTTTGGAACATCAAACTGTGTTTTTCTCTCCATTATTTTGAAAATTTGTTTCTGGAGCAGTAGAACGTCGGATTATAACTTCAGTTCTTTTCCTTTCAGATAGCAGTGTTAACATTCTTCTTTAGAGGGAGATCGTGTTTATTCTGAATTTTTGGAAGGAGTATCTGACGAGATGGGATATTGTATAAATATTAGACGCAAAAGGCCAGGAATTTGTAATGACGATTTAATCTTTCTTAGATCCCTTTGCTTGAAAGCGTGATTCGAAAGAATTTTCTTCTCATTAACCAATTATCTAGGCGCAAGGATAAGCTGAGAAGAGCATAAAATGTCTTGAAATTAACATAAAAATGGATGGATATTATTATTATTATTATAGTTATATTTTTTTATATAATTACAATATTAACAATCATTAGGTGAATAGAGCAGGCATGTGCATCATATGGCTATTTTTATTTAAATAATAGAATGAGATTGGATTCAATTAGAGAAAAGAACATTAAAAAAAAAAAAGTAATCATATATTAGTTTAATCCATAATATCTTTAAAATGCAGGAAAGAACAAAAAACAAACATAAAAAAAATTAGAAAATAAGGCAATCTGGTTATAAAGAAATGAGGTTTTTTTCTATTAAAATGTCTTTAAAAAAAAAAGTAGAAAGCGTAAAAGGAAGAGAAGGAATGTATTTAGTTAAACTTAGAAATCATCCCTAACTAAAACTCGGCCAAATGGGTTGGTCTTGTGAAATCTTCTACCATTAAGATTAATGTGTGGGTTTAGAACGACAATTGTTCTATAAACAGTTTTACAAATATAAAAATAAATGTAAAACAAAATACTCTTAATTTCATAATGTCTTGCACATCAAATAACTCTTTGATGTTTACAGTCAGTGTAGTTGCATTTTGACATTGTCCTAATGCAATGTGCATATGGTTCTTCACTTACATCCAAATTTAATGAAGGTGAGGTTGACCATTATCTTGATTTATCAGTGTGATCCCAATGTAAAGGTATTTAGTTAATAAATTAGACCTTTAGAGTTTATTATTTTAATCAAGGTGTCGAATGCCACACAGGTGTCGTGGTGTAGTTGGTTATCACGTCAGTCTAACACACTGAAGGTCTCCGGTTCAAGTCCGGGCGACGCCATCTTTTGCTTCAATTTTTCGTTTCAAGTCTTCTTTTGTTCCAATGGTTCGTTTTAAGTCTTCTTTCTAGTGCCCGACTTCAAACGACCATAAGCTTATTTGGTAAATAAATTTTCGAAAAACAGTCAAGTATTCAATCATTTTCCTTTTTTTTTTTTTTTTTTTTACGTTGCCTTTTAGTTTCCAACTATTTTAATTTTCCGAATTACAATCCTTTTGAATGTTTCATCTAAATTAATCTAACAAGTGTCCGAGCTAAACTCATAATCTGCAACAAAACGAAAAGGCTACAATTCGAACCATGAATTTTCATCTTCACCTACAGCTTTTTACAAGTTGCGAAGTGTAATACATAACTTGGTTAGATTCCAAGGGCAGCAATATCAGCCATGAGTAACTGTAACAGCTAAAAAATCTAAATCACAACTTTAGGCGAATGAGTCCTTTAGCTTAGATTCCAAGGGCAGCAATATCAGCCAACCCAAGTTCAAAGCACATTGGATGGAGTCCTGGTTCTTCCAACAGGCTAAATGCTGTGACGCCATAGTAGGAATGATAAAGATCTGGTAGTTGCCCGGGAAATTTACTGAAGCCACCGTACTGCAGCAAGATATAGTGAGAAAAAAACAATATTAGAAGCCTTTAAGTAGTCAATGACTTGGTTGAAATTTAAAAATATCAACTTATATTATCAAGTAAAGACCATGCTGCTTCTGCTTCTGCTTTAGTGTGAAATGTCTTTCAATATGGTCACTCAAAAACTCCTTTTAAGGGGCCAGAAATTGAAACTAGTAGAGCACACAGAAGCAACAGCACCTTTGATTGGCAGGAAAGTAAAAAATCCCTCAATGCTCCTTTGTCAAAGAAATTTTGGGCACCTAGAATTTTCAAAGTTCCACCGACCCTATGAGAAACCATCAAAAATCTTAAATAGCAGCTTGCTGGTAATCTGTCTGCTAAACACATTTAACGTCGAAGAGGTAATTTTAGTTTACCAAAATGCATAACAAGTATCACTGGCCTTGTTGGGTCTGCCTTGAAATCCACCATCAGCTGCCTGTCTCTGCAGTAGAAAGAAGAAAAGGGGGTGGAAATTAAGCATAAAAGCAACAGAAAGCAGCATCCAAAGGCAAATCCATGAAGGTTCATTCAATTGGACATCCTAAGTCCCAACCCTTGAAAGAAACTTGACAACCTTGCCACCGTCATAGCACTTTGAACATTGCCTATAATAGTCAGAGCTCAGAAGACATAATCTAAGTGGGCATGTGGCAATTTAGATAAGCACCTGCAAGCACCATTCCAGCAGCAATGGCACGTTGATGATGGATAATGATGATGGGCTATGGAACAAAAAGTCATCTTCAATAAATCCCATCAAACGGAGAGCCGCTACAGCACAGTAAGTCCCACCACCTGTTTCACTAAGACAAAGCTCAATTTTAAGTACCCCTAAATACATCCCGAAGCATGGAGACTCGTAGCATTCAATTTGACAAACATATAGACAAGCTGAAGAAAGCAACACATACGTACAACCAAATTGTGATGATTTTCAAAAACATAAAATTCTGACAGTTAGACCCATGTAAGATAGCTGGAGGACACATAGACTGTAGGCACTTTATTAATAATGAGAATGAATGCAATTGGCAAAAACTGCAGATGTTTAAAATGGCAAAATGAAAGCTTATTACTCTAAAGGATGTCGAATAACAAAAGATGATTGATTTGTTAACAATGTTGGTTACATGGCAAAGCAGAAAATATATATCCCTTGAAATGGAAGCATTGGTAATATTTTGAAAATACATTTGAGTAGGATGGATGACAGAAAGAATAATCACTAAATCAATAAGCAAAAAGTGGAAAGAGTGAAAAGCTAGTTCGGGACACCATACGGACACAGAACATAGATGAAGCAAACGATAAAAGATTTTTGTACTATCTACTTACCATGGGATTCTGAACCGGGCACTAAACCAAACCCGCCATCATAGGACTGCCAGCAGTACTATTAACAGTTAGAAAAATATACAACAAACTATAGATTTAACTGGAAGAGATCTGAAAAAGAAAAGATGATAGTTTAGACAACGCAAGAGTAGATAGGTAGCTCTACAGACTTGGCAATTGATGATATATTCTTTGGCTTTCTCCCGGTTCATTCCACTCCAATTATTCAACATAAAGCAGATGGCAGCTGAAAATTTATGAAGTTCAGTAATACATCATTGAAGCATATTGAAACTCTGAAACAATGAGGGACAGGCATTACACTTTAATTACTAGAAGTAAGCATACCAGCACAAAACACAAATCGAAGGTCTTTCTCTGCACCAGCATGTATGGGCATAAAACTGAAAAATACATAACAAAGAAAATAGTAAACCTTTTTGAACAAATTAAGCTATAAATTGTCAGGCTGCAGCACGTGCGTGCAATGCATAGTGTAGAAATAGGGTATTATTTTGTGTTCATTGCAATCAATCATCAGGTGCATCACGTTTCTGATAGCTACCTAGTGAGATTTGATTTTTTTACTTTGATTTATTCAAAAGATTTGATGAAAGAATTGGTGAGCATTAAATTCATTCAGGAAGTTCCAGCATATGCAGTAAGTGCAGGGAAGAAATTAAAGTGCCAACTAGCAAGTGAACTGATTGCAGCGGGTAACCCAATACATCCAAATTTTAATTATTAATTGAATTTCATTATGACACATACACACACACACGAAGTAACTACAAATATGCTACAAATATGCATGCAAACTCACGGTATGTCAAAATAACTCTACAGATCTTCTACATGTTCATTCTAGAGGAAGTGCATATTGTCTTCCATAATGGTACTCTAGGACTTAAGAATGGAACAAAAAGCGGGAAGACTTCGACGCAATACCATCATGACAACATGTATTTTTTTTGCCACCATCAAAAGGATGCAATTTCACACATAAAGGGTCTGAGCATAGGATATCGGTAACATAAGAAACTGATTATATTTGAAACTCTTAAAACTAAGGTCTCAAAAATTACACATAAATGCTCAGGAAAGGATACCTCCCATCAGGCTGTTGAAGGTTTCTCATTGGAATTAGTATTGATTCACTGTTAAGACTTGATAAGTCATAGCCAACGATCTTCAATATGGCTAAGGCGCTGTATGTGCTAGCCAAGTGACCTCCACCATGAACCAATTCCTAACAAAATCAAACAACTGAATTTATTGATGATGTTGCACAAGTTGATCTCTAGAAGTACCTAGAAAGTTCAAAATAACATCTGAAGTGCAAGCTGTGCTAATTATAGTCATACACACCCTGCTATTATCTGCTGAGAATTGAGAAGTTCTGGAACCATAGAACCCATAGAACTTTCCTGTAGGATATAACAGATTGCTATTTTATGCGCTTAAACAAACACAAAAAAATTCCTGATGAAAGCACCTTCTTTCAGAATAATCATACCATTTTCCAAATCTGCTTTGTTTCTTGGCTGCACTTGAAAAGATAAGACCCAACTGGCCACTTGATCCTTGTCGATCTACAGCAATAATATCATGGGATATCATCAGCCATCTAAAAGAAAAATGTCCATCTACCACATGTGAAGACATCCGTGGCATTGCATGCCAAACAGATCAAATGCATGATTGTAGCTCTCTAAGCTAATGTATTTTGTACATTTCTTCACTTCTTTGTCAGTGATCCTTCATAAAACAGACACTAGAGTTCAACTCAGCATTCTCAAAGCTCCAGCTGAATCACCAATACATGTAAGACTACCATTGATGAATCAATTGTTAAAAATAAAACATTTGAAGACATGGATCAATTAAAAGCATAAAAAACTGTGTCCAACGATGAGATGTGAACACTTTTGACACAGAAATCATCAAACAGAAGAAGACATTAGAAAATTAAAGAAAATGATGTTGGTTTTTACAACCTCTATTGATCAATCTAATATGCAACAGAAACATTCAAAAAAATAATAATCATAAAGCAATCACAAACAATTTACTGTGGTTAAGTCAATCAATGCCTACTTCCTGAGATGAATAAATCTATTATATTTAGAAGATTGAAATACAAAAAGGTTATCGTTCACAGACTCTCATTAACTTGTTATTCAACCACTCTCTCAGACTTCAATCTAATCTATCCATCTCATATTTATCATAAACAATAAACACACTTCCAAGACAACCCAACACTAAGTATAAATAGTTACTATCATCAGAAACTTATCTACAATTAAGACATTTTCTATTCTACTCGTACTCAAATTAGACACTTTCTATGAGAATAGTAGAGTTAGGTGATTCTTGTGTCAATCGAGTGCAATTCAGCACTCTCAGGACTCCAGCTGGAAATCAAAACGTGTGGAGCTATTGTGATTATCAAGTAATTCTTTGGAGCTCCTGCTGAACTATTAAAATGAGTATATCTAGCAGGTCGAATGATTGTTAAGAACAACACATTTGAGGAAGATCAAAGATCAACTAAAAGCATCAAAAACTGTGACGAAAGACCAGACATGAACACTTTGACCGATTGACGAAGAATTAACAAGTTGAATAAAACATCACAAAATCATCGAAAATAAAAGGAACAATTTTTTATTTTACTTGATCTAGGGCTCCAAGGATGCTGAAGCTCGAGACGACGAAATAAGCGAGTGTAAGACGATTGATCTCTTGTGTCTCGTACGCCGTTGGAAGGTCCCAAAACATCAACCTCAAGAACAATAAATGGCGATCTTTGTCGAAGCAGTCTCGCTCAGAATCCATGGCTTATTGGTCTTCCACGGATCAGATCTCAGACGACGAATCACGAAAGATGGAGTGCGACGGAGACTGAATTGAGAACCTGAAAACGGGTCATTCCCTGCCCGGATTCGTACCAAAATCTTCCCCAGCCCGTTACCCTTTGGGCCTGATGGATGCAAATGCAACTTGGACTTTAGACAAGTAGTCGAGCCCATGGGCCGTGGGTTCAAATTTTGGTTAAGCCCTGCTCAAACCCCTAAGATGTGCCTTGCTCTCTCTTCGCCGTTGCATTTTCGCTTCTTCTTCGTTTTGCTGGTTTCAGTGAGTCATTTAGTCGCGCAGGCGGTGTGCGACTGCAATCTCAAGTGAAGATGAGGATTACAAGCAAGGGCATGGTTCTAACGAATGCAGAGAAGTGTAAGGTAATTCAGGAAAGACGTTCTTTTTGTTTTTCTTTTCTTCATTTTGCTTATAATAAATGGTAGAATCGTATAGTTAATGGGTGTCCTGAATTTGCAGAACATATTGGTTTCCAACTGGCAAGGATTTCTTCATACCATCAAAGCTGATTCCAAAGGGAGGTAAAGCCCAAAACTTACAAAATCTTTCGCTATATGAATTATTCTTTAGTTTTCGTGTAACTTTTAGTTTGTTAATTGGTAAGATGGGTAGTTCGTTTCTCTCAATGGGTTGCTTACTTGCTTCTTTTATCATCTTTTCTGGTGGTAAGCAAAGAAGATATTCACAGTTCAAAGGTGAAATACCTTTTTAAGAAGGGGAAACCTTACATTTGGATACCAGAAGGTGACAAGCACAATGTGGTACATTCTTAATTCCTCAACTTTTTTTTTTTTTTTTTGCATACTAATTCATTTGATTTTTCTTCCTTCAGCTTTATTGGTGTCCTTTATGATTTTCTTTGGATATGCCTTTTACATGCTTTTGCACAAAGAATACAACATGAAATTCGACTTATAACTGCATTAACATCATGTTAATGCCAGTCTTAATAATTACGGTCTCATGTTAATTGCTCTCCATGTTCGTTAGTTCTGTTTGTCTATGTGTCTATGTGTCTATGTGTGTGATGCACCATGAAAATTGCCTTCTTCCATTTGGGCAGTAGAATATTTGTTCTGAGAAAAAATAAAATAAAATAAGTTCCATAACATGGAAAATGTTAAGATTTAGCTAGTCATTATATAAATTGCATTTGTTCAATGTAGCTAACAGCCTAATTGTTTTTCATTGCATTTTTCGTATAGAACACTATTATTGACGAACGTGGTTCTCTTGCGGTGACTAGTCCTTTTCCTGGCCCCCTTGCGAACCTGTTAAGATCTATAAAGAAGGTTAGTGCTGCATTATACAATTTGTTCTTTTATTCTTTCGGTTAAAAAGTTTCCCTTTCAAAATAAGAATCCACAGGATTTACATATAGCTTGTCCTAGGCAATCAGGGTAAGGGATTTTATGTTCTTGTCAGTAAATCTTCAGTATTTAACTCTCGATTAATGTAATGCAGTTACCAGCAAGGGTTGCTTTAACAGGAGATGTTATCCCTGTTAGAGAGGAAAAGGTATGTTATACATCTTTAGTTTCAGACCACTGACTTATTTTAAAGAGAGATTCAATGAAATTGTGAGTTACTATAACTTGTGTGTTTCAACCTTGGTGCAGGTAAATGTGGCCATTGAAAGTCTAAAAGAAACTATACTATCAGAACAAGAGACGCTTAAACATGCCAGTTACACAGTCTCTGGTATATTTTCAACTGCTGGCTGTTCATCACGCAGTGAAAATCTTCAAGAGGTACTGGATGGGGAAAACCCATATGTGGCCTATAAGTTTGATATAAGGTAAGAAGGTCTTTGATATTACAGCTATATTCTCTGTATAACATGAATTGATGCAACTGTGGGGCATTCGGGTGAGATTTTGTACAGATCATGCACATATATAGATGGTAGCGGGATTGAGCATGAAGTGGATTTGGATGAAATTAGTGCATCTAAGGCGGACTTATTATGTAAGGTTTTCAATTCCTGAATCGTTGTTCTTCATTTTTTATGCCGTCTTTATATATATTTTTTAAATAAATTATGAATATACTTTTCATGGACTTGTAGCACCATTTTCAGAAAAGTTAATTGACGGGATAAATCTAAGCCCGACAAGGCGCAGAGCATTGATGCTTTTTTGTTTTGTTTACTTGAATACAAATGCTAGGGTAAGTACAAATTTAATTATGTTGTACCTCTGTCTTATTACATGTATAGCGATCTGAGTTGCACATTTTTGTTGTTCTTTTCTCTGTTATCTCTCTTAGGATGCATTTTTGCTCTCTGTGGACCGTAAAGGGTTTGATGTGCTCGGAAAAGTTCCTAAGGTGGTCACCAGAGAAGGATTTGATGATTATCACTGGAGGGAGTTCAGGTTCACATTCAAGGAGGAAGCAAGGGACATTGAAACGTTTTGCCGATTGTTGGTTGAGATGGAAGAAGAAGCATTGAAAAATGTGTCGAGTTACAGTGGCTTGGGGTGATAATGCCTTTTTACTTTAATGATTTATTGTCTGTGATTGTTGGTCAAGATGAAAGAAGAAGCATTGAAAAATGGGTTGTGTTAGTGGCTTTGGGTGATAATGCCTTTTGCTTGAATGATTTATTGTCTATGCTCTGTTAATTCTGTCTCAGAAGGTAACATGAAAACCTATAGCTACGAGAATGTGCCTGCTCCGGAGCAGTTTAGGATTTTATGTTTGAGCGTGGATTATATAAGTTTATATATGGGTGAAGTAGCAAGTCCAACATTATGTTTTAGTTAAAGTAGCAAGTAACCATTGAGCAATATGCACTTATAAGCCTCGTGCAATGAACATTGAACACCCATAAATATTAATCATCTTTAACCGAGTAAAAAGAACTTTATTACTTTTTAGTCTGATAAAATCTTTACACAAAAGATTTTGCCATTTTTGTATTTCAAATAAAATCAACAACATATTCTTAATTAAAAATAATATTTGAATATATGGAATAATGTTTCGATCTAACCTTATCAATCATATTAATTAAACTTTACCAAATCCGGTATAATCACATAGCTGGTCTTGATCTTTTATAGGAACTTCAAGAAAATTTACCTGAAGAAAAAGACGTGATGAAAATGTTCACTAACTGTCATTGAGGAGCAAAATAATAAGATGCTTTTTACTCAATAAATCCGTCTAAAAACAAAATACTTGAAACGAGAAAAACATGTTCAACAGAAATTTAATGGCCTATAATATCCAGGCCTTTCCCCCGAAAGAAACAATTTGAGTATCACGCTTAAAAAGATAAATTCGATCCTACGAACAAGAAAAGTGATATTTAACCACAAAAAGAAAGAACCGTCATCTTTACGCGATTTAGTCCACTTCTTCGATCTTAGGGCCAGCACCACTGCCTCCAGCTGGCGCAGCATCGTCGTCCATGGGCGCACCCATGTCAGCGCCAGCTCCCTGGTACATCTTCGCGATAATTGGGTTGCAAATGCTCTCCAACTCCTTCATCTTGTCCTCGAACTCATCAGCCTCAGCTAGCTGGTTGCCGTCAAGCCATTGGATAGCTCCCTCGATAGCATCTTCAATCTTCTTCTTATCAGCTGGGTCAAGCTTTGCTCCAATTTTCTCGTCCTTCACTGTGTTTCTCATGTTGTAAGCATAGTTCTCCAAGGCGTTCTTGGCTTCTACCTTCTTCTTGTGCTCCTCATCCTCGGACTTGTACTTCTCTGCCTCCTGAACCATCTTCTCGATCTCCTCCTTTGATAACCTACCCTTGTCGTTGGTGATGGTGATCTTGTTCTTCTGTCCAGTTGTCTTGTCCTCGGCAGATACATTCAAGATGCCATTGGCATCTATGTCGAAGCAGACAGTAATTTGAGGGACACCACGAGGTGCTGGAGGAATTCCAGAAAGCTCAAATTTACCCAACAAGTTGTTGTCTCTGGTTCTGGTTCTCTCACCCTCGTATACCTGGATCAAGACACCGGGCTGGTTGTCTGAGTAGGTGGAGAAGACCTGCTCCTTCTTGGTGGGGATGGTGGTGTTTCTTGGAATCAACACGGTCATAACCCCTCCAGCAGTTTCCAAACCAAGAGAGAGAGGAGTCACGTCCAATAGTAACAAGTCTTGCACCTTCTCGTTGCCCTCGCCACTGAGGATAGCAGCCTGGACGGCAGCACCGTAGGCAACAGCCTCATCAGGGTTAATGCTCTTGCAGAGTTCCTTGCCATTGAAGAAGTCCTGCAGCAGCTGCTGGACCTTGGGAATCCTAGTGGATCCACCAACAAGGACAACATCATGCACTGTGCTCTTGTCCATCTTGGCATCCCTCAAACACTTCTCAACGGGCTCCATACATTTTCTGAATAGGTCCATGTTTAGCTCCTCAAATCTGGCACGAGTAATGGTCGTGTAGAAGTCAATACCCTCATACAATGAATCAATTTCAATTGTCGTCTGAGCAGTTGATGAGAGAGTCCTCTTAGCTCTTTCACACGATGTTCTCAATCTCCTGAGAGCCCTAGGATTACCACTGATGTCTTTCTTGTGCTTCCTCTTGAACTCCTGAACGAAGTGGTTCACCATCCTGTTGTCAAAGTCCTCTCCTCCAAGATGAGTATCTCCTGCGGTGGCTTTTACCTCAAAGATGCCCTCTTCAATGGTGAGTAGAGAAACATCAAACGTACCGCCACCAAGATCAAAGATGAGAACATTCTTCTCACCAACACTTGCTGCCTTCTTGTCCAGACCATAAGCAATGGCAGCTGCTGTGGGTTCATTAATGATACGCATGACATTCAAGCCAGCAATTACACCAGCATCCTTGGTAGCCTGACGCTGTGAGTCATTGAAGTAGGCAGGCACGGTGACAACTGCATTCTTTACAGCGGATCCAAGGAAAGCCTCCGCAATCTCACGCATCTTCATGAGGACCATTGAGGAGATCTCCTCGGCTGCAAATTGCTTGTCCTCACCTTTGTAGTTCACCACAATCATGGGCTTGTCACCAGGACCAGGAATGACCTTGAATGGCCATAGCTTGATGTCACTCTGGACAGAGGCATCGGTGAACCTCCTACCAATCAAACGTTTCGCATCTGGATGAAAAAAGGCACCAGAACAACTTCGGATCACTCACAAGACAAACAAGTAAAATAGGTTATATTGGTAAACGACGCATCGGAAAAGTTCGTCACACCGAAAGAGGCATTATTTATAGCTTCGAAATAACGATTATTTAACATTATGTAACAAATATGCATCTGAAGTTCCTTAGAATGGATCTCGGATTTCAATGTGAAATAAGGTATACTCTCTCTAGACATAATTAATCGATCTAATTCAAGATCTCGAAGATATTAGTTGAAAATGTAAAACAAGATAGATCCATTACTTCAGATCTAAGCAAGCTACACATCTCATACGTCAGATGCAGATCGAAAACTATATGTATCACACGAGGACATTGATCTAGGTACGAAGACATCGAAACACAATAAAAAAATGCAACGCCTCCAGCAAATGAAGGTTCTATAAACACTACCAGCTAAATCAGGAACCGTCCATTGTATCTAGTACACAAATCTCCTGATCAATATTGATATACAACATAGCTTGCACAAAACAGATCTAACACCAGAAACTCGAGGACTTACCAAAAACGGTGTTGATCGGGTTCATCGCAACCTGATTCTTGGCCGCATCTCCGATCAAACGCTCAGTGTCAGTAAAGGCAACATAGGAAGGAGTAGTTCTGTTTCCTTGATCGTTGGCGATGATCTCAACTCGATCGTGCTGCCATACTCCTACGCATGAGTATGTAGTCCCAAGGTCGATTCCGATCGCCGGCCCCTCTCCTTTACCAGCCATTTTCCGTGATCTAGATCGATAATAGAAGCTTTAAAGAAGAGAAGAAAGCACAAAACAGAACAGCCAAACTGCCGCTCTGCTAGGGTTTCTTTGTGGAAGAGAAACTGTGTTAGACAAAAGAGAAAGTGTGGTTATATATAGCTTTTCGGATTGTTTCCAGAATGTTCTACTCGTCAACTTTGGCTCCTGAACCGTTGGATCCTCCATGTGAACGGTGTAGACGGCTTCTCATTAGAAGCGCTCTCCATTTTCGGTAATTTATTTTTTTAGTGAAAAATAAATAATGAACGGACAGATATCTTTTTTTTATTTAACGGAATAATTGGACGGCTAGGATCAAAAGCATTTGGTTTTTCCGTTTCCTTGGAACAAGTTGCCTCGACTTCAAACTTGAGGGCTCGGTTTTCATTGGTAGCCACAACTTATCATCCGATTTAAAGTAGCCGGACGCGGAGCGTACGTCGGCCGATGTTGATGGCTAGGGGATACACATGCCTTCCAATCTTTGATCTGCTGTTATACATACAACAAATCTTTTAAAATTATTTATATAATTGCATATTCATATTATTTTTTTACTTTACTTTTTAAATTTTATTAAATACATGTATATATATATGAATGCATATTTATATTTATAATTTTAATATTCTACAGTTAATTAAGCTTTTTATTATAATTTCAACTAGTCTTCCAGACATCAACCATACTTGCTAATATTATTTTTTATTTATAATTAGCATTAAAATGTGTATATTAAGTGTTAAGAATTTTTACTAATTTATTAATTACATATCTCGAGTTCAAACTTTAGGTATCAAAAAAATCACATTAAGGCTATATTTGGTTGTACGGAAAATAGAGATTTTTTTCGGAAAAATTTTTATTTTCTTGAGAAAATCATATTTTCTGTTGTTTGGACAGACAAAAGGGTGAAAATTTTTTTTTTTTTAATTTTCTCACCTCCGTCATTTTCTCACCATAATTTTCTCAGCCGAAAGGGTGAGAAAATATAATTTTCTCATAAAAAATATTTTGTACATCAATTTAAAAAATAACTACCTATAATTAACTTTTATTAAATTTTCTCATATCTAACCGAACAATCATGAGAAAATTTTCTCAACAACATTTTCTTAAGAAAATAATATTTTCTCAATAAAAATTTTATTAGCAGTCAAACACAACCTAAGAGAAATATCCTAGACCTTGCAATATTTGAATGAAAATTGATTTTAAAATATGTGTAGAACTGACCAAAGACAAACCATAAAAAACTAAGAGAAATGATGAAATGATACTTTATTCATAGCAAGATTTCCATTCCGACTTCTCTTAAGAAAATAATTATTGAACTAATGAAGCTACAACTCGATTGCTAGAGGTTATTTTAATCGTGCTTATAAATATATTAATTCAAAATTATTAGGTTAAAAAATCACAAGTTCGATTAATTTGATTCAGTTGATCCATCTTCTCTACTACTTGCTATTTCATTTGTTTAATGTAGTTGTTAAGATATGTGTAGGTCTATGTTTCTGTACATGTGTTTGCACACACAAGAATATACACATGTATTGACATAAGATTCGACTAACACTAACAAATAAAAAAATTAAAAAAAAAGTCTATATAATTTTTATTTTACCTGCTAAAAAAAGGACATGATAATGAGATATAAAGAGAAAGCATATTATGACAAAGAATGCTAATGTGGCGCCTACTAAAGATGTTTCATTGACTAAATCATCATGGATAATAAGGAAATTTGAAAGCACAAAGTGTATAACAATTTTTGTCAGAGGTCATGTAGTTCATATGACAAGTTATCGATTTAATTAGATTATGAATCTATGTTCTATTGAACTTACTAGTTAGTTTTTGAATGCGCCAACCACACCATAGAAGTATAGTTCTAAAGAGAATGTGTTAACTTCTTATTAATTCAAATAATAAGTTATTATGATTGTAGGTTAATATAGTATAGTATAATAGATTGTGAATTATTATGAGATAATATAATACATAAGAGTTTAATGAGTTACTGATGTGACGAAAACATCAAACTATTAAATGATATAACGAGTAAAGAAGTCCTAAAGATAAATATATTTTTCTTGTTGCGCGAGTAAGATAACTTGCCACATGTAGACTAGTTCTTGCTGGAACATAAGAAGATTGTATATTTATCCATGTAAAAATCAATTATTTAAAAGTATTTTTCTATTTGGTAAAGACAACAATTATCCATTCAACTAATTTATTGTATAAATAAATAAATAACTTACCAAAATATAAAATGAACTCAATTGCTGACCAAAATATTTACAATTCAAACAATTATTTAAATAAATAAAGGTATAACCAGTAATGTTTTTCTCATTGTTCAAGGGCTTGCTAGAAGCAGAAATTTGATTTTTTTTTTCCGCCATATTCCTTGACACTATTTACTGAGATTATCTCGGCAAAAAGCTTTGCAAGTATATGAAGAGAAATCGTGACAACCTTCACAACCGTCTCAGAGATCCGTGAGTAGGGCTATAAGCGGGTCGAATCAGGTCGGGTGACAACACCAAAAGTCACCCGACCCGACTTGGTTGAGTGATGTTTTTTTCCCACCCAACCCGACCCGACCAAGAAGCCCAACCCGCCCGACTCGTGGTCGGGTCGGGTGAGTCGGGTTGGGCCATGTATTTTTTTAAAAGACCCAAGTTTGTCAAAAAATCCAATATTTTTTGTAAAAAAATTCAAATGATATATATAAACCTATTTATAATAAAAGCCAAGTTTTATTAATATTTTCTAGTTTAACACATTTAAATTATTCATTTTTTATATTTAGATTTAAATGACAAATAAATAGATTTATATTAACAAAAAATATTACAATAAATTTAAAGATAAAAACTATTTAAATTTGAAACATTAAATTATAAAAATATTATTTAAAACATTATAACCTTATTTGTTAAACTATTAAAAACCTAAAAATTTCATAATATATATAAATTTTATAGTAATATTAAAACTAAAAATAAAATATGGAACCAACAATAATAGTCGGGTCGGGTCGGGTTTGACCGGACCTCCAAATGCTAAACCTGACCCAAAATGGTTGGGTTTGGTCGGGTCAGGTCGGGTTGTTCCACAGTTTCTTCTGATAAATCTCTTATCATCTATGCGTCTTGTTATCAAACGAAGATACTTTGCGATCAGGTTTGAATTTCTTTATATGTTCATGAATTATAATGATTTTGATGCTTCCATTTAATTTTCTCAAATCCTTGGTTTAAATTTATGGATTTAGAGAACATGATGATCTTCGTTGCAAATCACGAATGATTTTGTTTAAGAAGTGCAATTGAAGAGCTCTGTGATCATAAAAGGAGAACTTTTGACAAATGTGGACTCTACACTGTTTCAAAAACTACGCTTTTGAGGTAGTACATGAGTCTTGTTATTAGGAAGTCGTTGCAGCAAGAAAAATAGATAGTGGGGGCTGGCATATATGTTGGTTTAACTAGGCTGTTGGCCCAATGGGCCTTGGATTTTCTATATCCGTTGCGAAATCGATGTTAGGTTTGTTTAGGGGAGCCTTGTTTTTTAGGCCCAAGTCTCTCTTGAAAGGGGTCACATGGACAGATTGCAACGAACAATGTGATTGCGACAAATGAAACGGCCAATTCCATATCTCGAGCCCAGTATATGCATGGAAGCTTTCTATCTTGATCCTAGCATGAAAAATTGTAAAAAGAGGAGGAGCAAATCTTTTTGCTTACTATCATTTTATTTTTCATCAATTTCTTCTTTTCACCTACCTTAAAATTCGAAATCATACTCATTTGATCTTACAGCCTTTCTTAATTTTTCCCTTTCCATACTTTGAAGTATCAAAATGTCCCAAAACTCTTTTATGTTTATTCTCTTCACTTCTTCATTATTTCGCCACTTTTAAAAAAAATAATTTATCAAGCATTAAATAGGTGAGAACATCCTTACAAAAGGTTTGAAAGCAAGATCCTTGTAAGAACTCACGAAGCAATTAGGATATTTTTGGATTTAGAGGTGTATTAATTTAAAAATTCAAGTCGTTAATTATCAGTTGTAAACTTATTAGTGTAATCTTCAATTAATAGTACCTCGGAGCCAATGGGATTAGATTTCTCAAATACTTCGTCATTTTTCGGTGAATTATAACTTAAAATTAATATTATATATAATTTGATATAACAAAATAAAAGAAAAAAAAATATATAGATTGAATGTGTTCAACGAGATAACCTTAGACAAAACAAATCGTTTAAGTTTATTAGGGTAGATAATGTCTTAAAATTCAAATGATAAAAAATCATTTATTTTAAAAGCCCACTTTTATTAATATTTTCATATTTTAACACATTCAAACTAATCTTTTTTTTTTGTTTAGATTCAAATGTGTTTTTCAATTATTTGTATATAAATAAATTTATATATTAACAAAACACATTACAATAAATTTAAAGATAAAAAACTATTTAAATTTGAAACATATTTGAGTCTATATAAATAGATTTATATTAACAATTTGAAGGTTAGTGATGCACTTGATGAGAACTGATGCTGGAATTTTCAAAAATTCCTAGCCCAACCTCCCCTCACAATCCGCAACCTTGTTCGTGGTGTGCAAATTCCTTCTCAGGACATTGGGGACCACATCACTTGGAAGCTCTTATCTTCTGACAACTTTACTGTTAAGTTAGCTTACTTCCTAATCTCCAACAAGAAATTGATCATAGGCACTGGAAATGGATTTGGAGGATCCCAATGCCTCAAAAAATCACATAGTTTGTTTGGCTTATCTCTTGCAATAGGTTGCTCACTGAGGAGGCTCGCTTCTCACGAGGATTAACAAAATCTCCAACCTGCAAAAGATGCCTAAGGGGTCACGAGGATATTCTTCATGTTCTTAGAGACTGCCCAAAATCACAAGATATTTGGAGGGGTTTTTCAACGAGATACTTCTTAGGGAATTCTTCCTCTCCCCGCTGCACAATTGGATAGAACATAATACTAGTGGTTGGAATTCATCGATAATTGGTAGGCAGTGGTGTACTCAATTTATGGCGGCGCTGTGAATGGTTTGACAATTCAGAAACACAAGAGTCATAGAGGGTAGACGAGAGCCTATGGATCGACTAAAGTTTTTGTGGCACTCCTTGACTGTGGATCTTTGTATGGCGTTTGATCAGGAAGTGGGATATGTAGTGGCCTCTCGACCATGCTGGGTGGGTGGCACCCTCCAAAGTACAATTGGATAAAGTTAAATACTGATGGCGCTGCCAAGGGAAACCCAGGGACAGCTGCCTTTGGTGGTCTAATTAGGAATCATTATGGGGAAGGGATTGTTAGCTTTTATGGTAACATTGCTGTTGGAACTAACATGGTGGCTGAACTTTGTGTTATGAAACAGGGCCTCTTATTGGTGTGGGATAGGGGTTTCCAGCGAGTTATTCTAGAATATGATTCCAAAGGTGCTTTGGAGATTGTTTCTCTTAACAACAGGGATATGCACCCCCTACAGGGTCTCATAAATGATATTAGATCATTACTCCAACTTGAATGGGAAACCAAGCTTCAACACATGTATAGGGAGGAAAATCAATGTGTTGACCTCATGGTATATTTAGGTCTAAGATCGATTGAAGATAAAGTTATCATTGAGGACCCTCCCTCGCAACTTAGGCCTTTGCTTTTGGCCGATACTGTCTCTATTTGTTTTGTGCGGCCTTAGTGTTTTTCTTGGAAGTCACCAAAAGCGTCATACTAGCGGCGCAGAGCAGAATCTTCAACAGATCTTCCCCAGAGTAAATATTATGGTGATGGTTTGTTTTTTTCCATTTTTCATGGTTTTATCGAATGGATGTTAGATTAGAACACTTTTATTCTTTTTTATTTTTTTGGGTATTGCTACGTATTTAATGTTTTATTCTTATGAGAAACACTCAAAATAGCAGAGAAATTAGCACCCTAATAGTGCCATAGCTTCTTTCATGGTGGTGAGTTCATTTCATCTTTGTAATTCCCCTTGCTAATTTTGATCAAGTATTTTGTAGCAGTTGAGTGGATATCTTCTCTGTCTGACACCACCGGCTGTTGCTCCGATGACTCCACCTGCTCCTATTCCAATGAGCTCTCCCTGGCTGTTCCACCTCCAACACCTATTTCGGCTCTTCCTACTATCATTCCAGCTCCGGCTCCTCGTTGAACCCCCACTACTGCTGCTCATCGTTGAACCCCCATTATTCTACTGTTCTTCTTTGTTGGTAGTATATAGTATACATGTAATATACCTATTATATACCGATAATATACATATATTAATTGTATAGATATAGTATATCATTTGTATACAAATAATATACGAATAATATACCATCCATTTTTTTCTTAGTTTCCTTGCTCGATTGCTCACAATGCAAGAAGAAGAATTGTTGGTGTTCATCGGACTTTTGTTCGTCGGATTGTTGCCCGCTAGATTAGTAGAACCAAATCTTGCGTAGAAGAAGAAGAAAAGTTGTTGCTTCTTGCTGGGCTATTGTTGTTCTCCCATCGGACTGGTGCATACCGAACTGTAGTTGTTCGCCCGTCGGAATATTTTGCTCCCTTTGTTATTTTTGTAACTAATATTTTAATATTTGCATAAAGTTAAAATACCCGATATATTGTAATATATTTTGAAATATTGTATAGAAAAGTATTTTTTTTCTTAATTTTTGAATACTTAGTGAAGACAACAAAAGAGTAGTTGAAAATATCTAGATCCTTCTAAAAATTGTTTCCAAAACTAAACTAATTTTCTATGTTTTTAAGTTGTGTGATACAAATGAAAGACAAAATGGGCCTTATGGACCTATTTTCATATTAACTATCCTAGTGTGGGCTCGTTGAGAAAGGTTCATATCAGTGCTGGGCTAGAAGTTCAATTAAGGCCCCAAGTTCACTCTTTCCTATGTTTTTGAACCCGAGTAGTATGCCCAAAAAAAAAAAAAAACATGCAAAAAGAACTGGCTGTTGTCACTCTCAAGGTTGGTTTATTCTTTATCTTTTTAATTGACAAATAGTTGCTTCTTTTTTGATTAATCATCATTTTAGTTTCTATTTACTTACTTACTTAGCAAAAGAAATAAATAGGATAATTGTGAAAGAAGGGTTGATCCTAACGTTAGGTCATTTTGTTATTAAAATATAAATACTTTTAAATGAATATTATCCGACACCTTCTTTGTTCCTTCCTTCTGTAGGCTTAACTTCACTGTCACAGCACCCGCGTTTTTTTTTCTAGATGGGGATGCTTTTTAAACTAAACTGCGTTTGGTTCGTTCATCTGCTTGCTTTGAATTTGATGCTTATTTTGAATTTTTGTCAAAATATTAAATGATGGCAAGCTTAAGAAATACATAAGTCTTTATTTTAATTTTGGGACTTGTTGATAAAATTGTTTTGCTTAAATAAAATACAAAATTAGCTGAAGGGATTGAACTGTAAAAATATTCTTTTAAAAATAGAAATTTGTGGGCAAAGATAATTAGTAATTGTCATATATAATAAAAAAAAGTGACTAAATTACAGTATAAATTAGTTAAAAATAAAAAATAAAAAATTGTGGTAAGTAGACAACATGTTACAAGAAGAAGAAGTTGATAGAAAACTTAAGGCCCCTAAGAAATCAATTAAAAAAGAAATGAATCAGTTTAAAATCAATATTTAAATAAATATTTTATATATGTTATACATATGATATATATATATATATGTATATATATATGTATATATATGTATATGTATATGTATATATATTGTATACAAGAAGAAGAAGTTGATAGAAAACTTAAGGCCCCTAAGAAATCAATTAAAAAAGAAATGAATCAGTTTAAAATCAATATTTAAATAAATATTTTATATATGTTATACA
>JAJIYU010002444.1:0-30203 GCA_030144865.1 Tinospora cordifolia
ATTCACAATGTCCATTAACTATAAAATCTCTAATCTCACTTATGTACTCATGTAGAAAGGTGCTGATTTAGACATATAATCGTTAGTTTTAGTGATGATAGAGCTAGACTTTATTACTCTTTTATACACTTATTTCCAAAAAAATAGATAATTAATATATATAAATAACTGTTAGTCTTATGGTTGTTCATAAAATATTAAACCACCATTATACATATAACAATAGATATAATCAAATAGGTTATTAGAAAATGTTAATTAGACAGTTGCTACGGGCCACCTCTCATAATCGTAGAAGTCTAATAGTTGTTCATCCAAAATCTTTACAAAATAGTAAAGAAATGGTAGACACGAAAATGACTGATTGCATCTCTTTGGTAGGGTGTAAGTTATAGGGTACAAAACAAGGTATGCAACCTGCGTTTTTAAAAGGGTATTCTTATGAAAATGATGCCAAGGTGATTTTGAAAATTATAAAAATATGGTCATGAGAGAGGTCTATATACCCTGTTTAGTCATACAAATTAGGGATGCCATTGGTTTGAACTCCAATCCGCAAACTGAATCAACGGGCTTCGTACCGAATCGATTTGCCCTTTAAATCGAACCAATATTATTCAATTTGGTTTAGCTCAAAATGATCGGCTTAAATGTTAAACTTATAAAAAATATATAATAAAATAATAATACAAATACTTTATTAAAAGCAATATCCATACTTGTCAAAAAATATTATTTATTATGTAAAAAATTACTAACACACCCTTATAATATATAATATGTTCAGTTTAGTTTATTATCAAAATTTTAAATTATAATTCATAAAATGAACTTAATTAATTAGTTTTTCCAACCTTTGAACCAAATATCCATTTTGGATCAGTGCCACCCATTAATATAAATAGAAGCTCTTATTAATTATTTTTAGTTGTCCAAATAGAAGTTGCTCGGTAATAAATAAGAGGAAATTACAGAAAATAACATTATTATAAAAATATTTTTTTTTAAATTTCGTTTAACTTTTTTTATCTTTAATATCAATATTTTCATTTTATTTTCGTTAATACCATATTCTGTTTTAGCACCCAGAATTCAGACCGTTGCTACCTCCTCTCCTCTGCCTGCAACAGATCAGTTGCTCATTGTTGTTACTTGCTTCAGCACCCAAAATCCAGATCTGTTGCTCATCGCTGTCTCCTCTCCTCTGCCCGCACTGCCGCTGCTGTTTTTGAATCCAACACCATTTGCTACTGTTATTGATCGCTGCTACTGTCTCTCTTCTCCTCTCTGTTGTTCCCATTTTGGCTCATCTCCATGCACACCTTTTTTTTCTCTCTTTTCTTTTCTTCTCCTTTGCTCTCTCTCTCTCTCTCTCGCTTAGCGTGTCAACGCGAACAAAAAGAGCTCCTGAGGAAGCTTTGTCGCTACTCTCTCTTTCTTTTTCTCTTCTCTCTCTTCTCTCTCTCTCTCTTGTTGTCTCTGTGTGTGACTTTGTTGTTTCGAATCCTATCAAGTAGTTTATAAAGGTGGAGCAACAACAACCTTCTCATCTATCATTCTCAAGTACTCGTCAAACACCTCGTAGAGAGAGAGAGAGAGAGAGAGAGAGAGAGAGAGAGCTTGGCATCAATAGGTGGGTTGTTTCACCGTCTCCTCTTACTTCCTTTAGTCTTGTGTTGTTGTTTGGTTGTTCAAGTGATTTTTTGCCCCGTTTAGAGGAATTGATTTTTTGTTGCTAGCTTAATTTCTCTGTTATGGTTTCTTCTTCTTTTATTCTTCTTCACTTCCCTTCTTTATAACTGTTGTAGAGAAGTATAAGTTTGGAATTCGGGGAAGTTTCTCGTAGTTCACACTCAAGAAAGATATATAAACAATAAAAATTCTGAGGTTTATCTATTTAATTTCTTTTTTTTTAATGAGACTTTTGAATTTTTGGTGGCTCTTCTTCCCTTTTTTTATTAAATGGAGACAAGTTTGTTTTTAAATGGAGACTGTTGGTGAGGCGCCATCGTTCTGTTGAAGATGCTGAAACTGCTCTGCAACAAATTTGGCAACCCGTGAACAGGGATGAACAAATCTGGGCAAAACCTGGCTCACTCGGCCGATTAATGTTTCAGGCAACAAATTTTCGTCAACGTGTAAACAGGAATGAACAAATTTGGGCAAAACCTCCCTTACTCGGCCGATTAACATTTCAGACAACAGATGCACCGACAACGCGTTGAGGGGCGACGATGAGTTGCAGCGGCGAGGCGAGCAGCTGCGACTGCTGTGAGGCGAGTAGCGGCGACGACGATGAGGCGAGCAGTGGCGACGACAGTGAGGCGAGCAATGGTTACGGCGGTGAGGCGAGTAGTGACAACGGCGGTGAAGCGTCAGACTAGCAGCACAAAGCCGAATTTTCGCTGGGAGTATATTATATACGAATAATATACTGTATACATATAATATACATATAATATACGTATAATATACAAATAATATATAGATAATATACAGATAACATATATATTATATACAAATATTAATTATATATATGGTATACTATTTGTATACAAATAATATGTAAATAGTACGATGAACAATGTCGATGAACAGTACCAATGAATAAAGGTTATATATTTTGATATATTTCGGTATATTTTGGCACAAAGATCAGTTATAATGATTATGAACAGATTATGATGATATATTTACTTGTCTTGTATAATATACACATATATTTACTATAAATATACACAAATTTACTGAAATATACTAAATTAACCATAAATATTCAGAAATATACCCATACTTATGTAATGGGTCGGGGTATATTTTGGTATATTTCGATATATTCTAGTACACATATGAGCTATATCGATTTCAAATGAGAAAAATCATGATATAATGATTATGAACTGATTATGATGATATATTTACCTGTATTTTATAATATACAAAACAAATATACCAAAATATATACAAACCTCTTTAACAGGTTGTAGTATATTTCACTATATTTTGGTATATTTACGTATATTCTGGGCACAAAGAACTATTATGCTGATTATAGACGATATATTTCGGTATACTAAGTATACATATTACAAACATATAAATAAAATATACCAAAATATACAAAAATATACCCAAATATGCTTCAAAATTTAGTATACATATTACTTTCTATATATTGTATGCATATTATAAAAAATATAAACAAAATATACCAAAATATATCATAATATACCAAAAATATAATCAAAATATACCAAAATATATCATAATATATCATAATATACCAAAAAAATATACTATATACTTAAAATATACAAGAAATATACCGTAAATATATTGTCTATATATACAAAATATACATAAAATATATCGTAAATATACTTAAAATATACAAGAAATATACCGTAAATATATCACCTATATGCACAAAATATACATAAAATACACAAAACTCAACATTATGTATATACATAAAATATACCTGAAATATATAGAAAATATACACAAACTTATCATTTTTTATGGCAAATGAAAGAACACTCATTACAGATCACCATATATAAGAAATATACAGAAGATATACCAAAAATTATATAGAAATATACACAGAATATTTTTTTTGCAGAGATGTTGAATAATAATAAAAATATAGATGAATGTATACACAAAATATACATATAATATACAGATAATATATTAAAAATATATAAAAAAATACACAAAATATACAAAAACATATATACAGAAAATATATGTAAAGTGGGGCTAAACATTTTAATTAACATCCCACCCCTAATTTTTTATTTTTTTAAAGAAGATAAGAATATAAAAAAAATAAAAAAAATTAAGAGTGAAGTAGTTAAATAAAAATAGTGAAATATATTTAACTCATCTGTATATATTATGTCTATCTTTACATATATTCATCAATATAATATAATATATATATGTAATATATTCACATAGTTTTGACATATATTCCTGTTTTTATAAACATTCTATCAAACACTTAGTTTTCATCTAAGCAAACTGATTTTTTGGTCAAATAAAAACCTATTTCTCTTAATATGCTTCATTAAATGTAAAAGAAAAACAGTTTTTGGTTGTTGATTTCTTGTTTGTTTGTTAATTTCATGGGCTTTTTCAATTTAAAATAGTAACACCCTAATTTCTGATATTTTTGTAATTAATTTTTAATTATATGTATAATATTAAAATATACGATATATTTATAATATATTTATAAATATTGTATAGTTACATAAAAAATTTAATAAATAAATAAATAAATAAATAGAAATAAAATATGAGCCATAAAGATTATAAAACAATAGAAATAAAGAGGAACTCATAAATATAAATAAAGAGGAACGCATGTCAACATGAGAAAGTCTATTCTCTTATAAAACAACAGCGAGAGGGAAACGTATAAAAGGAAAGCTGTTTCGCCCTATTTGGCGCATGCAGAGAGGTCTGCGTTAGCATCGAACCGAAGGAAGCTGAAAATTTCTTGAAGCGTTGGCACCAACGAAGGAAGAATTCAAACGACGAAGGAAGCAAAAAGAAAAGGAGAGGCTCTCGTGACGCAAAGACGTACGCCCTCCCTGGCTGCATCGGACTTGGGTAAAACCATATCTTTTTCTCGTGTTAATCCTTTTGACTCATAAAGTTGAAACCTGGAAACATTTAAAAAAAAAAAAACAATTTCTTCGATTCAAGATTCAGGGCTTCAAATAGATATTCAAGTTAGGGTTTCACTAAATTTTTCATTGATTGCAGTACAAAACGAAAAAGGGCATTAAGGGGTTTGAGTATGCTTCAAGCGAGGTTCTATTTCTATGGTTTACCAAATCAATAATTGCTACGATGAGTTTGAGGCTGAGGTTGCTTCTTCTGATTTTACAAGGTTGGGAATGATGCCAATTTGATTATTTAGAATACAATTTCGGTCTCATTGTAACTAAAATGGAAAGATTTTAGTGGAGAGGAAGTTTCGAGGTGCATGGTTGGATTTGTTTGATGAAATGCCTCTGAAAGGGTTATGATATTATGTATAAAGCTACAAAAAAAAAGGTGAGTTTAGCAATGATAATTGAAGGATTTTTATTGGTGCCATCAAGTATCATTCCTCCAATGAATACCAAGTTATGCCTAAAAAGAAGCATAGCATTGAATTCTATGCTAAGCGTAGAAATTGCATTAGTGTAACTACTACTTACGCATAATTAGATCTATCTTGGTTTGCATTAGAAAATGACACTATTGCTTTTTTTTTTTGTGTAATATATATTTTTGTATCATAGGTTATGAGTTTCTGCATTCCTAGATCATGCAAGAACTAGGAGTAGATTTCAACCGTGTTATGGGGATGTTTTTAATCACTTTTGGAATTTGATTAGTTGCTTTGCACCTTATTATTCTACAGTCACTGGAATTAGGTGTATGTTAATCAGTGACCTAAGATGTGACTGAAACATTGGTGGGATAGGCTATGGTTTTTCACCATACTTATTAGAATTTGTTGAGGTTTGATATGTAATTGATGATGACACATGGTTGATACAGTAATAAAGTATATACTTATCTAGTAAAACATATAAATATATGATTGCAAACTTTTGAAGATGAATTCACAATGTAGAATGTCTATGTTGCTCTTATAATGTTAGTTAGGCGGATTGCAATGGATTCACTTGATTCTGGAGTTTACATTGTTGGGTTACTACTTCCTAGGACTCAGTCTTGTATAGTCAATACTAACAACTTTTAATTATATAGTTGTATGAAACAACTTGTAAATTGGGATTACAAGTATTGCTCAAAGATCATGAGTATTATTCTGTTTTATACATATCTCTATGTCATTCATTTGGTTAGAATTCTTAAAGAGAGTAAATGGACTGCCAAATTGCAATTAGGCAAAAGAGTTTACCTTGGGAGTGAAAGTTGGAAGCAAACTATTTTTGAAAATGTTAACATTATGAGCTGGACATCCATGTAAACAATTATCAATGACCTGAGCTGGAAAATTGGGCTCCTTGGTTGCAAATGCGGTTTTCCATGCTCAAACTTTGAATAGAAGCAGGCGATGAGGACAAATTCATAGAGCCAATAATGGCTTCTTTTGATTAACTTGAGAATCAACTTACCTTGACTAAGGGGCATTATAATATTAGTCATGTTCTTACTGGAGCCTCTAGTTAGGTGTCTATACATGTACCTGTTTATCTAATTCATGCATCATTGTGTCCATTCATTGCTCATATTGTCTTCATCCATTTGTTTTTGTTTTTGTTGATTAGTTACTGTTGCCTGTTATATTGCTTGGAGGAAAGGTGGTTTGATGGAGCGTTAATCACTGGTTAGTTTAGCTTACCTCTGCCGAACTTTAGTATGTGTTTATTCCTTTTTGTTTTGTTTTGTTTGTTTGTCTTTTTTTTTTTTTTTCCTTTTTTTTTGGTTAGAACTTCGTGGCTTACCTACATTTATTTAGCTGAAATAGGGGTTCGTTGGTTCATTTATTTTGTTATTATTCTTTTGGTACACTTTTTATAGTACTCATATTAGACCTGCTATCAATTTATTTAGTATCATTTAGTCTCATTTAACACTCTCTTCTTTAATAAGCAAATTTTTGAAGCTCTTGTGGGGTAGTTCATATCACCCATGCCAACTCCCAGATTGACTGTGAGCTTCTCTCTTCCCTGCTATCTCCATTATATGTCTCTACTTATTGTTTGCAACACCTCGTGTTAGTTTAACTGTACTGAAATAACTGCATTCCTATTTTCCATCTAGGAAGCATCTTGACTAATCTTAATAGCTAGCATGATGAGTATCAAGGACCCCTAGAGTTAGTGCAAGTATAGAAGCATGATGACATATCAAAACCAATATAAGAGTCTAGGACGACCATTGTTCTTTGGACAAAATTAGCCAGTTCCCAAAAGTATGAATTTTTGTGTTTGCCTAGCTTGGACAATGAGATTGATGAAGGCATAAAAAGGGAAGACACAAGATCAGAAAAAAGAAATAGGGAGCGAGGGAAAGGGGGGGGGGGGGGGGGGGGGGGGGGGGGGGGGGGGGTGGTTATTCTTGTGAGCTTTGGATGTTACTTGGTCATTATGATAGTTGCTTCTTAAAGTATTAGACGAGCTAGTTTTGTGGATGCATGTAGGATCTCAAGATGTTGGAAAAACTAACCAAAACATTTTTATCTTTCAAGAGGTGAAGAAACTATAAGTTAACAAAATTCTTATGGTCAAGCCATGGCATGCTAGACCTTAAAATAACAAGTAATTAATTATTTGCCAAAAATTTTTAATTAAATTGGATGTTCCACATGTGCATGAATCATTAAATAGTATAATATGGTCCTTCTATGCAATTTCTTCGACCAATGAATGTGGCATTAATGTGTTGATATAGAGCCTCTGGTGTTTGTCACAAAAAGCAGCTTCATGGTATAAAATCCGGAAACTCTCAGCTTTACTTTAAAAAAAAAAAAGAGATCGTGCAAGTTACATTTATATAACTATTTATTTTACTTTAAAGCCAAACTTTATATTCAATGATCTAATATGTTTTAAGCATAAAATTATTATGCTTGTTGTGACATATCTTGTTAGAAACATTTGCATTTCTGACTTTTAATCACAAAAAAAAAAAAAAAAAGCCAAAGTGTTTGTGTGGATGTAATTAAAAAAAAATCACCAAAAAAAATTGATATGCTTTGCTCAAAGTTTGATTCTTCAATTAGAAAATGCAAACTTAGATAGAACATTCAATGAACTTCAATTAAACCCAGTTAACAAAATTGATTTTGTTAGCTTTTTTCATATATATGTATATAAAGCAAAATATTTTATTATATTACTTTTTAGCTTCTATTACAATTTATATTAGATATTTTAGGATCTGATCCAAAAATTTATCTGAACATTTCCATTTCAGTGATTTTTTTTTAGGAAATCTCCAAATAATTTTAAACTTTCCTGAATTAACTATGATTTTCAAGTGCCTAAAGTCCAATGTGAAGTCAAATTATTGATCCGTGATTAAAATTCTCTATACTTGTCTAAGATGCTGAATCTTTTCAAAAGATCTCTACACTATATCAAGTGGAAGCTGCAGAACTAAATTACTTTTGAATTTCAGTGAGAAATGGAAGTTTCGATCCTTGATGCTACTTATTCTTGCTTTGATGCAACAAATGGTGATAGAGATATTACCATTTATTGCATATGTTTATAGTGATGGGAAAATCTCAAATTGAACTATTGTCAACTAAGGCCCAATCCCTTGCAACATCAACTAGATTATGTTTCCCCTGCAATATAATTTGTTTTCTATCATCTATCACAAATTGCAGCAAATTAACTTTCTCTTTATTTTGAAGAACTCAGCTGAAAGCTAAGAGTAAGGAAAATGCCCATGTGAACTTCCATGTTTCCTTGGGCCTCTGCTGCTTGTTTCCATAACTTACCAGTTGATTCATGAGTTTATGATAATGTTTTTCGAACCTGTGGCATATGATCTTTAATCTTTAATCTTAGCCTTTTGATTGTTTGTCTCCTAGATGTATGAAATGTTTAACCATTATAACATTTTTAGAAGTGTAGAGTGAAATCTCCATCGAAGGCTTAAGTGACAGGGATATATAAGACTTGCAAAAAAAAAAAAAATTTCTTTTTCTCAAAGGACATGAAACGCAAGAGAGGCCATAGAAAAGGTAAACAAAAGCAGTCATCTGCTCCTAAGGCTGTCAACAAGAATGAGGAAGATGATCCAGTGTTGGAAGATCTTGATAGTGATAATGCTCCATTGGATTCCCAAACAGAGGTTGAAACTGTGGCTTCTACAAGGCACAATCAACCAACAAAATTTATAAATGCTGATGCGGATGGGTTGATTGATAGGCCAGATGCACAACCAAGACCTGGACGTGTCAAAGTGAGGCTCAAATCCTCAAAGATGTTGGAAACTCAACATACACACTCAGATGCACAAACACAGAGTGATACAGATAAAAGTAGCTCTCACTTGTATTTAGAGAGACAGGGAGAAACAGAAAGGATGGAAGATGGTGCCAACTCAGTGCCTGAAAAGCAACCCAATTTTATTGAAAAACCATCAAGGAAGGCTGGAAGCATAAAGATCAAATCTTCCAAGTGCTTGGGTTCCTTAAATAGTATAATAAGCCAGATGAAAATACAGGATGAGAAGAGTGTTCAGACAGTTCCTGACAATCAAAAAAGTTTAGACTCATTAATGCCTCAGGAATCCCATCGTAGAGAAATAAAGTCATCTCAAGACGATCCTCAATACAATGAGCAAGATCTAAAAGCTGCCTTGTCTGTAAGTATTGAGAAATTGATAACCAAGGCTTGTTGTTTTGTTCTTTTCTTGAATTTTGCAGCCTTCACTAACGTGGAATGCATTTCTTTAGGTGATTAAGAAAGTCATGAAAATGGAGGCTGCTGAGCCCTTCAATATTCCTGTGAATCCTGTTGCCCTTGGAATACCTGTATGTATAAACTTGAATTCTTACTTGTATATTCTATGAGTTTGCTTGCTGCTTCCACTTAAGCTCTAAATGGACTTTAAGACTAATTTATTACTATAACATAGTGGTTGAAACTCTAAAAGAATAAAAATTCAAACTGTGGCGAACTTTCTTTATAGAGATCTTGCCTGTAGTTAAGGTGTGGTGGAGAACATGATTCTTACTAAAATAAATAATTCTGTAATCTCTACTATTATTTTTATGGTGGTTGTACTGTTACCAAGGCACTACCTCAAGTTGCAGTACTTTGTTCAATTGATTGCATTTTAGGAAATAACTTTGAACTCTATGGAGTATGCAACTCTTTTATAAGTTAATATGGTTACCATTATCTACCAATATTTACATTAACACATGCTAGTCATAACCCCCCAAAAAAAGAAGAAGCAAAAGTGATTAGCACAACAAAGATTATGCCAAAGTTTTTATTTTTATTTTTTTTTATTTTTAATGTATACAAATATGAATTATAGTTTCAGCTAAATTAATTTATTTATTATGTAAGTACAATATCTCTTGTTGGCTACTGAAAAAAAAATCTACCTAGACACATTTATAAAACTATCTACCAAAAAGAATTTTAAAATAATAAAGGGGCATCAATTAGAGTCTATTGATGTTAGCATAGTCAACATATGTATATAGCACTAGGGCTGGTCACGGGTCGGGTTTGGGCCTCGAACCGTCAAAATCGGGTGGCATCAAAATAAGACCCGATGCCACCCGATTTGGGCTTAAGGTGGTCAAAGACCCAACTTTGTCTTACAATGGGTTGGGTTTCAAGTTGTTAGGTCAACCCGATTGGTTTGATCTTCGTCACACACTAGATCGATTCGATCTTTGTCATGCAATCACACACCAGATTGATTTGATCTTCGTCACACAATGACGAGCACCAAATCTGACTAGTAACAAAGAGGAGATGAAAAGAGAAATGGAGAGGAGATGGACCTTGATTTATTAGCGGTTTGGTATGCTATTTGGGAGGAAAGAAACAACAAATTGTTCTTGGAAAAGGAGGCGTTGGAGAGAATGCTATGGGAGAGGTCTAATATTTTGTTTGCTACATGGATCTCTAGTTCTAAATTAGGAAAGGGGTATATTTTTGGTGACTGGCTTTGTAAAGAAGGGAATATTTTACAATCTTTTACAATATGTAACTAAGGCCGGATACCTCATCCGACATCTTGTACTATCTTTTCTATATTTATATAGTCTCTGTTTCAAAACATATATATATATATATATATATACATGTTGTAATTACATTTTTACGTTGTGATTTAAAGTTTTGTATTTGTCTTTCATTAACTTTATTCAGTTTTCTTAATAAAAGCATTCTATCTCATATTTTATATATAGTTTCTTTTGTTTGATGTTTGGTGGGTTATATGCCTTTTTGGTTTTCAATCCAGGATTATTTTGATATTATTGAGAATCCAATGGATTTTGGCACAATATGCGACAATCTTGAGCGTGGCAATGTATACATGAACTCAAAAGATGTGTTCAAGGATGTTCAGTATATTTGGGAAAATTGTTACCGATATAACAACAAGGGTGACTATATTTTGGACCTAATGAAGCGAGTGAAGAAGAATTTTACTAAGTATTGGATGGCTGCAGGATTATACAGTGATCAGCAAAATAAAACTAATGGTGAGAACTTTGAGATCACAACAATTGCACTATTTCTTGTTTCTATTAATTTGTTTCATTACTGTGATTTTCCATTTTTATGCTTACGTTTCTATGCATTAGAAATATCTGTAAATTGTTTTTTTTTTTTTTTTTTGAACAGAAACTATAGGATACTTATATTAATAAAGGAGCTTTAGCCAGATGAGACATCTGGCTAAAGGCTAACTGTTACAAAATGATTAGCTATCTTTGGTCTATAATATTCCCCCCATTACAAAACGATTCCCCAAAGCTACAACCCTTTCCTAGTTTAGACACTGAGATCCAAGTTAAGAACAAAATGTTGGACCTCTCCCAAATTAACCATTCCGATTTACATTTTTCTAAGAAAATTCTGGCATTGCACTCTTCCCAAATACTATAGAACACAGCCAACAAAATAGTTCTCCAATATGGTTGAATTCTGGCATTAAGCACCACTGCCGGAGTCTGAAAAAGATTTCCACCATCAGGAGGGACAATACTGTTAATTTTCTGATTCCACCAGCGCAACACTTTCTGTACCACCGTATAGTCACCAAAGAGATGTTGGGTCGTTTCTGCATTATTCTTGCACATAACACATATAGAAGGATTTAGATAATGGTTAGGAAAGCATTTTTTGAAATATTTGTAAATTGTTAAACAAAAGCAATTAGTATTTGAAGTTTTAGCAGTTCCTTTGCCCTTTTAACCTTTATTTGCTCACTTACATGATATGTTATTATTTTTAGTGTTTGAGTACTTATTGATGACTCTGTATTAACAACTTTTATCATAGTGTTATTGATTGCTTGCCTTGTATGGATGCAAATTGCTAATTTTATTAAGTACAAATGGTTTAATATTGATTCATAACTTTGACAAATGACATCTATGGATGCAGTCCACAACTACAAGTCTGGCAATAATTCTAACACTATAATGTTAGGACAACAACTTACATTAGTATGCTACTATTTCACTAATATGTGAATATATAACATGCTCATGGTTTAATGAAGTTGAACGTATATATTTGATAACCAACATTCAAGCTTCAAAAGGAGATAAAACCCAACCCATTAGGGTATTGGAGGGGTGGTTGGGAGAAGGGGCCATAACCAAAATGGTAATGGATTCAACTTCCAACCTTTCCTTGAACTTCTCCAAATTCTTCAAGGAGGATGTGCTCGTCTTATGCCTTATGTCTTCCTAGTCTTGGCCTTGTAGGTGGGTAGGGGCCCCCTGGATTAATCAAATCATAAGAGAAGGGTATTGTAGTCGAGATCGAGAGAGAGAGGGAGTCTAATTGAAAGATCATTGCTTCATCACCTTCTTGTACATGCAATTGACCATACCATTTTGATGAAATTCCCCTAGAACATTCATCACATCTTCTTTCACGATCTCCCAATTCTCTTTGTAGAATGCCATTGTAAAGCCATCTGAGTTGGGTGCCTTGTGCCTTCGACCACACTTGTACATGCTTGTTACCTAACTGATGGGCTGAAAGTTATTCAACGACCACGAATTGGTCTTCTTAGAAATTAGACATATATAGGTATCATTTGTTTAAATATTGACCTTACCATTTTGATGAAATTCCCCAAGAACCTTCATCACATCTTCTTTCACAATCTCTTAATTCTCTTTGTAGAATGTCATTGTGAAGCCATCTGAGTTGGTTGCTTTGTTTCCTTCGCAACTTAATATGACCAATCTTTCCTCATTGTCTTCCAAAGATCTCTCAAGCCATAATGCATCTTCCTTATACTGCTTTCCCCTATCAAGTCGTATGAAAGCCCTATCCTATATCTGTCTCTGATGTGTAGATTCCTCTGAAAAATTATTAACTATTTTGTCAACTACCCTCTCTATTTCAATTAGACTCTCATCCTCCAATTCATTCTTTTATATTGTGCTTTTGGTCCTTTTATTTAATATGGCGTGGAAGAATTTAACAAGGCATCACCTTCTTTTAACCACTTGACTTTTTCGGTTTTTCCTTTTGAAGTAATGATCTTTCCTGTCGAATACATATTTCAGCGACCTCTGCCTTGTAAAGCTTCATTAAAGCTTTGTAAAGCTGCCCATTTCATTTGACCATTGACCATTCTCCTTCATGGCGTCTACATTATTGATCAATTCCTCCTGCTGCTGTTTTTGAGATGCCCGTAGGTATCCTTGCTCCATGCCTTTATTTTGTCCCTCAAGAACTTCAATTTGAGCATGCACTTGTGGCTGCCCAATCCATGTTTCTGTTCACTGCCACCACTTCGAAAGGTGCTTCTTGAGATCTTTGCACTCAAGCTACACATTCACAAAAAAAAAAAAAAAAGGTAATAGTCCTCATTTTATTTCTATTGTATCAATATTACTCGTTTATGGTTTCAGGTAATGTTTGATCATGCTTTCTGCATATGATATGGGAATCATGTAGTCCATTTGGTAGTGAATAGGAATCGATCTAATGTGCTGCATATGGGTTGGCCATTCATATTGGACCATGTGAAACTTGCATTCCTTAGTGGAAGATTGATTAGTTCCAACTCCTTAACAATCATGTCAAACTCTTTTATGCTCCTAGAAAACCCACTACTATTGAGTTTTTCCTCCAAGAAACATGGAGTATTAAAATCTCCTCAAACGTACCATTCCTTGCCACATGTAGCAGACAACCTTGTGTTCTCACCCCAAAACATCGATTGAGAAGAAGAAGATGTTACACCATATGCTCCTGATAGCTACCATTCTTCATTCGATTTTTCTTTATTATGAATACACACATAACTTATAATACTCTTTATGACTTCAAATGCTCTGACTCACATGCAATTAAAATGCCACCTGCCACAGCTGTGGAAGGTTGGAAAGGCCATCCTTTAGACCTGCTTTCCCAAATTTACCTGTTGGCTACTTACCAATCAAGCCTTTTTTTTTTTTAAGAACAATAACATCTGGACTAAGTTTCCCAATTAATCTTCTGATCGACCCCCCTTTTTGAGCTGTTATCAAATTCCCAGACATTCCAAGTCATGATCTTCATTTGATCCCCTACCTGCCTTCCTACTCGAGGAGCTTCTCCAGAAATGTTTATTTTCTTGTCCTTTGAAAGCCTTTATACCTCTTAAAATCTGCTCCCTCTTTAACTTACACAATTTTACCATCATCCTTCTAGCATAAGCAGCAAGTATACCATTTGTCTCTAAAGATTTCTAACTACCTCCCTAGCGCCTAATTTTTGCTTTCCTCCCTTCGCTTTGTGCACACTTGTACTAGATAGACACCTCTTCCACTGGCTGAAATTGTGTTATAGGTATAGAGGATGGGATCATTGATGACTTGGTATCTGGGTATGATTGGTGACAAAATTTGTGATCAGATCTATTGATCGTGCCTGTTTGGAGATGAAATAGTTAAGAAAGTCTTTTCAAGTTTCACCTCCATCGGGTTCTCTTCCTCTTCCTCTGATTTTGATATTGGGACGTCTATGTCATCTTCTTCATAAAGCCCTCTCCATGCAATTTTTTCATCAGCCTCCTCCCTCCCCCACAAAATAAAGACTCTCATTGTCATCATAGTCCACTATATCTTCTTCTAGTGCTCTCCTCTTTTAAAAGTGGTTCACTTTTGCTTGTGCTCTAAAGCTTCTTCAGCTGTTTCTTTGTGAGGTGGTTCTGTTTAGGGTTTACTTTCCTGAGATCATTCTGGCAACCAATTTGCACCATTTATGTTGACTAGGGCTCCTTTCTCTGCTTGATAAATCACTCCACTGTATGAAATCAATGCTTCCCAGAAGTGTAATACTTAATGCCTGCACTGGGAGGGTTCCCCATCTTGGTGTCTGATTTACACCACCAAATGGTGTCTGATTTACACCACCAAACCCACACCCCGCGCGCCCCCCCACCCCCCCTTGGTGCACTAGCTTGAACTCACAATGCTCTGAAATATGTTCCTTCTTCCATCCCCATCCTTATTCTGAAACTCTTCCATCCACACATAATCTCTACCTTCCTCATTTCAAAAGAGAAAAACCTTTTTCCTAATCTGAACTCCATCACAAAGCTAACAGTTGAAACCTTGTTTCAAAAGTAATAAACATTGTCTATGATGCATAGTGGAGTGACATAACAGATTTGTGTACTGTGCTAGAAATTATCTACAATCAGGAGAAATTTCGAGCCAGTATCCTGTACGAAAATTGTGAGCTCCTGCAATGTGCTAACAGATTGTCTGTGATTGTAGAAAATTCTTCCCAACATGCTCTTGTTCATTTCATTCCAGTTTCTTTTTGGCTTGCTGCATACCACTTTTATTTTGCATGGTTGTTGCACCTGGCTGATCGTACATTGGTATAATCATTTAAGTGATTTCTCTTTGATCAAAATGATATTTTGAAATGCAGAGCCTGCTCATGATCAAGAATCTGGAGTAGATTTGCCAGCAGCGGAAGACCACCGAATGGAGAAAATATGTGGTTCAAATGCAACAAAGAAGGATGGTGCATTGTCTAAGCAGGAAAATATTGGATCTTCAAGTCTAAAAGGTATGTTACCTTCTGGATAGTATTACTGATAGAGGTACATGATTAAGGGTCTTCTTCTTCTTCTTCTTGCAAGGTTACAAGCACTAACCCAGGAAGAAGCTGAAAAAAGGAACTACCACAAAGCCCCAACACTATCAGACTTATGCACATATGTGCTGTCTTCAACTAACTGATGTGGGGCATGCTTGACAATACTCCTTTAGATTACTTGTTGAAACAAGCTGTCAACAACATGACAATTTGCAGAAGTGGTTTAACTGGGAGTCTGTCTAATAATGTGTTCCAACATGTTATAGACAAATCCATTTAATAATAGCATTTTGGTTTCAATTTAATGACATTTTTAAGTTTTTAACAAAAAGTGGTGCTTCACATTCTCAAACATTCTGAAAAACCTTGGTTTTATATGCTAAGAATCTTCTAGAATTCCATGATATCTTCAAATGCTTCACCTGGTATGTCTCCAATTTTTTTGATTTTTTCCTTAGAATAGGGCAGCCCAGTGCATGAAGCCTCTGACTCATTGTTTAGATGTGTTTATATTCATTCTTGTCTAACTATGAGTTTTACAAAATGTATATACATGGAACTGAAATAATTTCTCAAGAACGATCTTTCTCTTTATTTACTTCTACAACTGATACTACACCTTGTTCCCAACTAGGGGAGATCCAAGGAGGGTCAAGGCACTTCGATTCTATTGGATGCAGCCTTACGTTGCATGGTGATAGAATATTTCCACTACTCAAACTTGGACCACCAAATCATGTATCAATAACACTACACCTTTTTTAGAAATAGGGAAACTTTCCTCCTCCTAGCTCCAATTCCATTTTCGTAACCCTTATAAGGTTTTCAACTTCAAAATCTAATAGTACTGGTGGTGGACCCATCCAATACACCAGATCAAAGATAAGATTCTAGTATCTGCCTAAAAACTCTAGGAACACTGTCCTTGTAACACTTTTCTTCACCTGTAACTTAATTTACATTTTTCCATTTCAAACACCCACCCACACAAACACACACACACACACACACGCACACACGCACGCACACACATATATATATTATATTTCTAAAGTCTTAAAATGGGACCTAATAAGTTAACAGAGTTGAGCAATAGTTGTAGTCTCAATTTGCTTTGTTATTATCTAGTTTTCAAAATACTGAGACTAGACGTAAGTGTTTCTATGTCGTATGGGGTAGTCAACCTAAAATAAGTAGGAGATGCAAATGCTATTGCCTTCTCCTTATCTTGAGAAATGGAACTTAGAAGTGGTGAAAAAACAAATTAATGAGTTAATTGAGACCTAGTTAGTTGTAGACCCTACTATCATCCAAATACTTATCTAAAGATGGATGGTAGGGTATAGATATGCATATTCCAAATACAAGGTATAAAAGTTCGCATGCAAAGAGCAAGTGTATATGTCAAATCAAATTGATTCGATCTTCTCTAAAACACATTAAATATTGTGTCCACTCAATTTCTAGTTTGTTGCTTAGACACACTTCTATGCTACTATCCTAGATGGTTGGACGTCACTTATATATAAGTCATTTCAAACCAATTTGATTCTTTCTAGTACATGTTAAACATTGTGCTCCCTCATCTTCTAGGCTTTCACCAATACACATTTTTATGCTACTATCTTAGGTGGGAGGAACTCACTTATCCCATCATCAATTTTTGCCCTTGGTGGTACCCTCAGGATCATTTTAATGCACTCTCTTGGTAACTTCCTTGAAGAACATTGGCAGTACAAACTCATAGTAGTATTCCTAGTAACAAAATTTTATTCCTGCCACCAATATACACAAATGGAATCATGGGAGAGAGGATCATATCTCTATCCTTGATATATACTCATGGCAGAGTCCCGATAATAATTTTACTTTTATCATAGAGGTCGTATCTTATGTATAACAAATATGAACTCCCACATAGTTTTAATAAAATCAGAGTACCTCCAATAATTCACAAGATTTAATTTACTTGTTACCCAATTCAAACCATGATAGGAGATAATAGACGTGCAAATATTTTTTGAGAACATGCATAGTGACACAAAGTAGCGTTAACTATCATAACACATGGGTTCCAAATGGTGGTAAGATAAGCAACCAAACAATGCAGTTGATCCATCATAATTTTAGTCCAAACATAATACATCTTGAATTTAGTCCTCATATTTAAGTTGATGTAGAAGGAAGTAGTAGAATTAACTACTTAAAACCTTCCTTTTGTGGTCACAAATTCCTCTTGAGCATTCTTACACGCTCTTTCCTTTGTCATCTTCTCCTTGAATTTTCTTTGTGATGGAACCCCACTCTTGTTAATGGATTAGGGCATTGGTACAAGGAGCATGTAGCGTTTGGAGCAATTCGAAGAAAGGCGGAACTAGTTCTTTAATGGAAATGGGCTAAGTTTGGAAGGTGTATGGACATGCTAAATACTGGATGTTTGAAGCTTAAGAGGCACTGTTGGCCTCCAGCGTTACTGTCTTGGTCCCCCATTTTTCCTTGGGTGGTTTGGCAAGTTGGTCAACCACTATTTGGGGAGGCAAATGCCTATGTATATTTATATCATTTGGTCTTTATATTAGAGAGAGTTCTTTATATTAGAGAGAGATTATCTTAAATATTTCAAAAAGGCTTGCCATTCTAAATAGAAAATGAAGAGAACATTTAGATAGTACTATAAATTGATTTTGCAAATTATGGCAAAAGTCGTAAAATTCAATTACATGGAAGTCCACTATGTACCTCAAGAATGCCTAGGCAACAACTTCAATGCTACCTATGCGACATCTTGACTGTATGTAAGCCTTGGGAGATATTAGGTCCAAAATTTCATGAGAAAAGTTTTAAAGGGGCACTAGGGGAGGGGGAGTGCAGATGGTGGATAATATCTTTGATAGACAGCTTCTTCTCCCTTGTCATTTTCTCGTTGGACATTTTCTTTCAATTTGTTTGTTTCTAATTAAATTGGTTGTATCCAAGCTTTGGCTCTTTTTTTGTGGATTTACTTCAATTCTTTATTGGTTTTGAATGCCGTTATTTTGTCAAAAGTCACATTTGTACTTTCCTTGATTTCTCTTGTTAAATAGACACTGTATTATTGAAAGGAATTTTTGTTGTTCACTTCATCATTAATGCATGTTTAGGATTATCAGGCAGTGTAAATGCTCAGATGGAGATTATTGGATCATCTAGTCAGGAAAAATTGCAAGTGAAAGGTACAAAGCACAAGAAACGCCGGCGTCATGGGTAAGTATATTTTTCTTGAACTACTGAAGATTGATGTTATGGGAACAATCTTGTAAATTTTGGATGTTATAAAGACTTTGCAAGTGAAGCTTTTATCCTTAAAATTTTTGTACTTTAAACTACACGAGGTTGTAAATTTTAGAGATATTTCAAATAATAACTGTATTTACCTCCTCTATTGTAACCAGAGTTTTAGCCAGTGTTTGTGTTAGGACTGGGGAATGCTTTAAGCATTGATTTTGAGCCTGATGATGTTACCATGTTCCAACCATATGTTGATTATGCATCCTTATTCATGTAATGACTAGAAGATCATACATCATTCAAGGGAATCATGTAGCCCCTATCTGGTACAGCTAAGGAAGATGTTAATGCTAATTATGATGACACATATTTGAGACTTTGAGGCATCCTTATTCATGTAATGACTAGCAGATTATACATCATTCATGGGAATCATGTAGCCCCTATCTGGTACAGCTAAGGAAGAAGATGTTAGTGCTAATTATGATGACACATGTTTGAATTGTGTCATGGGAAAGTATGCTCCAAGAGACTTTGTTTTATTCATGTTAAGAGGTTTCTTTTACAATTGATCATGATATTTGTCTTTTTCAATAGCATCAGAATGTTTCCCCGTATTCTGTTCATAATTTACTGAACTTTCTTCAAACTGGAAAATTGGTTACTTACGCTGCTGCTTGAAGCCTTTAACTAGTTATGCGTTACTATATTATTTTCTGTTTTGTAGGAATATATTTTAGGTATGCCATCTTGCAGTTGTTTTTTCATTTTGTAATAGATTTCCTTCTTGAATGGATTGGCATATAACAGACTGTTCTATGGTCAACAGATTTGAGAGAAACAACTGATCTTCTCAGCTTTGATTTTTCATTTCTTTACAGGATGAGCCGCCACAAAAGTGATTGTCTTTGTGCTGTCTGTGTTATAAAGCGTCGCAGAATGGAGCGAGAGGAAAATGCTCAAGTTGTTGATAATCAAACTGAAACAAGTGATGGGAACCTATCTCAAGATTTCAGGCAAGAGGTATAGCTAATATTAGGTCATTTTCAATTTTTTCCCATATTAATGGCTTGTTCTCCTATTTGTTTTTTGTTTTTTTTTTCATGTATCTTTTGGAACACCCCAATTCCTCACCCTTCAAAAGATTTTAGAATTTTGATTCACATTTTTCAAGGTATGTACCTAGATATTTGTAACGGGCCTTCTAGAATGGGGTGTACTAACCAAGTGGATCTTCTTTCTAAAAACTCTTCATATTTGAAAAATGGTTCTATTTTGATAACCAAGTTTGTTTCTTAAAATCAATTTTTCACTTGAAGAAATTTGAAAAAAAAAATCATTTTGCAATAAATCAACTTCTTGTTCAAAATCAAATATATGCTGACATTTCCTTTTGTAAAAACATGAACAAAATACAGGATCATGAATTTCCTATACAAAGGATCCACCTAATGAACTTATTCAACAAAACCATAAAATAATTCACAATAAGTCAAGTGCATAACTAATCAAGTTGATAATGGGATATAATAAAACCATCCCATATCATAGCTAGGTATTGAATCCAAAAACATACTACTACTACAAGGTTTCCCAAAAGAACATCTCATCTCTCAAATTAGAAAATTAAACTAAGCTATGAAGAAAAATATATTAAAACCCATGAGCCCATTGTCTACATCTCACAAGGTGCCTGCATCTAGAAAAATTAAGAAGGGGTGAGCCGGAGCCCAGTGGATTGTCCAACTTATACAACTACAAGATGATGCATGCCCAAACAAGTAATGCGAAACAATTGCAAACATTAGCGAAACAAACAATATTTTAGTTTAGTCGAATCTCTGGTAGAATGATCAGTCCCAGGTGGTCTACTCAAACATTACAAGCACGTAAAAGCAAATTCACATTTCGAAAAAAATCATGTCCTCACCAAAGATGTCTATTTGATAGACATTATCGGAATATTTGTAGAACCATCAATAGTGATTATCCACTTACCATTGCCTCAACAAAGTGATATTATTTTAATCTTAATCATTTTTCCTTAATATGATGTTACAACTAAAATCATACATACATAATCATGATAAACATAATATGCACGCATCACATAAACTCACCTTATAAATTTTACTTAAAGAATCTAGAGGTGAAAACAGAACGGGTTCGATCGGGTCGGGTGACGAGGCCCAAACTTATCCGACCCGACCTGGTTAGGTGGCATCGAAAGACACCTGATGCCAGTCGACCTCTCATGTTATGGGGGCCCAACTCGACTGACCCGAGGTCGGATCAAGTTGGATCGGGTTAGTCGGGTTAGGCAAAGAATATGAGAAAAAAAAATTAATTCTATCTACTTCATCGCAAAGAAGATGAACGAAAACTGAGGTTGGGTGGAAGAAGATGAAGGAGCAGATGGAAAAAAAAAAAAAAAAAGAAGACGAAGATCAAAGGAATAATTGAGATTCCGAGATCGAAGAAGACGAAGATGTTGAAGGAATAACTGAGATTCCGAGCCGCTACTACTCGTTGCTACTACTCATCGTCATTTTGTCCTGTGCTCATCGCTTGCCATCTGCTCACATTCTAGCCATTGTTTTCCAGCCGCCGATTGCTGTCATTTGCTCCATCTTTGTCATTTGTTGTGGTGCTCGCCTCACCACCATTGCTCTGGTCGAGTTCGTTGTTGCTTGTTCTCATCACTGTGATACTCTGCTATTGCTCTGGTCTATGCTTGTTGTTGCCCTAAGTTTGTTGTTCGCTCATTGCCTTGTGTGCTATCATTGCTGATCTCTGCCGCTTTGCTCTATGTTGCCGATCGATGCTTGCTGCTCCATCTCTGCAGCTGCTTTGGTTTTTGGGCATTTTTGGAACATAGAGAAGTGAATATGACTCTGGTTTCAGGGCGTTTTCTGCGCAGAAACAAGGAAGATGAACGGGTCGGGTCAGGTCAAACTCAACCTTTTTGGGCCAGACCTGAAACCCGACTCGACTTGGTTGGGTGAAGAATATTCTTCACCCGACCCAACCTGACCCGATTACTTGTAAAACCCGACTCGACCCAACTCAAAATGGTCGAGTTTGGTCGGGTCGGTCAGGTGGGTTACACCCCAAAATAATTATGCTATGTTCATCAACCACTAGTTTTCCTTGTAAGCAACCTTTCAATTTTTTATCACATACAATAAAATATCATTATTTAATGTCAACACACCTTAATTACATGCTAAGAAATATTTTCATATTAAACATAATCAATCCCATCATTCAAACAAACAAAACATAATTTCACACTAACTTGCACCTAAGCATCATGCCTTAAAATTCATTAATGCACAGCTGAATGAATAAACACAACCAAGTAAATGAATGAGATATGTTCATCCCTACTTTAATTCGCTAACTCTCAAAAGCGTTGAAATTCTTCAATACTTGATATTATCAACTTATACACTCAAATATATATATATCGTACTTAAATAAATAATTTCCTTTCAAATTATCAAAATTATGTTATTTATTTCAATAATAATTTATTTGGATTTTGTGACACAATCGGCATTATTGCTTGTAATTGTATATATTTATATAGATGTGTAACGTGTTAAGTGTTGTTATCGATGTGTGATAAATATGTAATAAGTGTTATATTAGGTGGTTGTCAAAGTGTTCATAGCCCATATCTTTAATATATATTGTAAATATTTCATGCTTTATAAATATATATGTGAAAGTGACCAATTATGTCAGAGCCCCTTCTTTAGGCTAAAGGGCGGCCCGACCGGCATAGTGACCTAACAAACTCACTCATTGAGTCAAGTTTGCTCAATCACTGTTAAGCTTTTGAAACTATAATTCCAAATGATAACAAAGTAAACTTTAGAATTCATCAAGTGAAGTGCGAGAGTAAACAAAATATTACAGTTAAGTCTATGAGCAAGTATCATCCTTTTATACGTAATAGAACTTTGCTTTTATAAATTACATATTGTCATGTTGCAAAAATATACAATTTGACCATTAACTACATATACACAAATTATCAACCTGTAACAAAATTAAGAAAAGAGGGAGACCACCAAGGGAACTAAACAATCACAACGTCTTTCCCTTTGTCAACTACCGATGGACTTGAAATGTTAATAGTAGAGTAATGAGCCCAAATTTTAACAATGGCTTAGTAAGTAGTAAATCCAGCATATTACTTATAACCAACATTTCAAAAACAGTGTATGTATGTATGAACAATAATGATGAAATAGTGCTTGTAACATGTGAAAATAGTTATGAACAATGCAATCGTTAAAGAAGAGCATTTTTAAATACATGCTAGTTGAAAACTATATCTAAAGCAGGGTTTCTTCATCATATCCAACCACATAGCTCGAGCAAGTTATAAGGCAGGCATACCGGCCACTCAAGTAGGTCACGAGCTTGGCGTATTCCTTGAATACCCCAATCCTACGTTCGATTCTCAAGTGTCGTCACTCGAGCGAGTCAAAAGCTAAATGCACTGATCATATGCCTTAACCCTGCGTTTAGACCTCGAGTCTAATTCTAATCACATAATGTACCTTGACCCACGCTTGAACCTCGAGCATCAAACCTACAATCTCATTATCGGTGTCCATCTATACCTACCTCAAAACTATTTGATTTAACTCAAACTTGATGAAATCATCCAACCCATGTCATTTTACTTATGTTTTATGCAAGGAATACAAGTTAAAGTAACATCTGAATTAAACTACTCATCATAAGTCTTGCATGCCAATGTCTCAGTGATACTCAACTTAGTTCAACAATGTACACTCAGATCTCCGTTATTTGAACCCAATTTCAGCTTTTTACGAAACGTGGCTCAATTCTAGTTCTATTGTTCCTAACCAGTCTCAGTCAACTTAGATTTGACTTGGTCAATTGGTCAAACTTAGTCAAAATCGGTTAACTTGGTCAATTTTGGTCAAATTTGGTCTACATGGGGTCAATTTGGTCAAATTAGGTCAATATAGGGTCAATTTGGTCAAAATCCTCAATTTTTCATACTTAGTCAAATTATGGTTACATAGTTTCTATTGTGTAATGAATTTCCTGATTTTGTTTTCAATCGAATCGTGCATCGGATTGACGCGGAACTTTCTAGATTTAATCTCTACTTCGTAAATATTTACCAGAATTTTAGTCTGCAAGTTGCAGATTTCATTTAGTATGGGTTTTAAGTAGGTTAGCAGTCCCCTTCAAATCTGAAATTTCGTGTGACAGACAGTATTTCATCTTAATTAACCTACTTACCTATATCAGTTTTGGACAAAATTTGGTACACTTATTTTTGGGATGTCCAGCAAGGTCTCCACCAAATTTCAACTCAAAGCAGTGAGATTTGGTTAGTCAATTGGTTCCCTAAAGTATCAGTTGTGCAACATATGTCCTTAAGTTCATGTATTTTCATGAATTTCAAGCATTATTTCCCACCATTAAATCCCTAATTTAAATGTCATTTCCTACATACTTTGCATGTTTTTAGATCATAGAAACATTTCAAAATTCATTCAAATCAGTATGGATAAATTACCAAAATCCTACTCATACATTTTATCAAACACATGACATGCATTTTATATGAACTCAGAATTTTTCTAAGTATCAAAACACGTAAGTAACAAAGCAATTTGGCAAGCATGGTAAATCATGATCAGAGAAGATTATGGGAAAAAAAAATCTGTACCCTCTTGTAGCATTAAGCACCAAGATCATGCCAAAATTGAGCTCAAACAGACTCCTCTAAGCATTTCAAAAGTTGTCCCAAAGTTACCTCCAAAACAAGTTCTTGTTGTAGTAGGTTGCAATTAGCCCAATTTGACAACTTGAAATTACAACCACAAGCTTAGTTTCCTACATTCTAATACTTAGAACTTCAAATCTATATACCAAAGAGGGGAAAAGGTAGTTTTATCTCAAGAGAAAATTACAAAATGGCCATAAAAATGCTCCTTTAAAATTTGGATCGATCATTTTTTTAAGTATATCAAGTAACCCATCATGGTAACCATGTTCCTCTCCTATGGCTATGAGCTTGGACCAAAGGAAGGTGGGGACTTGGAGAGGGGTATGCAAGCTCTCCAATGGAGGTTTTCACGGCCCGTTTAGGTTTGAGAAGAAGGAGAACAAAGGTGATGAAGTGGGGATAATGAAGTGTGCGTGCATCTAAAACAAAGGTTTTGTTGTATGTTTGGGGCAACTTTCCATGGTCGAAACCTTTGCCATGTGGCCATCCACATGGCCCTTGGGTGGCCATGCAGGGAGCCTTGCTAGCTAGAACCACGTGGTCTGGCCAACAACTTTGCTCGCCATCAAAACCACAGCCCCAATACTAGTGGTTGTGCTGGTTTGATTATGGGAAAGAGAGAAGAAGGAGAAGAAAGGAGGCCCATTTGGAACAAACAAGCATCACAACCTGTGCGAGATTTCCAAGCACGTGCACTTGAGGCTCTATACCTTTTTTTGTTTCCTTTTTCTTTTCTATTTTTTTTCTTTTTTTTCTTCTCTTTTTTTCTTTTTTTTCCTCTCTCCTTTTTTTCTTTTGTTACCATTATATACATTTATTTGTTTACTTACCCATTTATTTTATTATTATTATTATCATCATTTATTTATTTACTTTTTTAATTTTGTAAAATTGGCTAAAAATTCGTTTTGTAAATTCCAAAAGATATGGTCGGACACATGAAATTGATTACTTCAAAGGGTCATTACAAATCAATGCTAAAAACTGGCATTATGAATAGATAAAGTACGTGGGTATGGATGGCAGCATGTGAAAAGGTGTAGGCTAATTAATGCCTGAGCATGCTTTGTAGTGTGTCTGATTGGGTAATATTTATGGCAGTGGTTTGCTCAGTTTAGTGTTGTAATGTCATGGTGCGGAACATGGTAAAAAATGGTTGATGTGTGCAACACTTAAGGATGCAATAAATTAAAATATTTGAATGAAATTATACTTTCAATAGACTCCTCTTGATACATTGGGTGTAAGGATGTTTCAATTTTTTTTTTTTTTTGTTGGCTTTCCTTCTTTACTATAATGGAGATTCTTAGGGGGATTCTCCACTATACCGATGCAAGTACAGTGTCAGGTAATGCAGAGGAAGGGAAAAAAAAGTCTTTATAGAAAGTACGCTAGGTTGATCAAGTCAAGAGAGTGGGGAGTATGGTTAGGAAATGCGATTGAATGGGGGTAGTTATATCTCACCTATGATGAGGGTGGTTATAGTTATCTTAGTGACACATTTCCTATCTTTGTATTTTTATTTTTATCTTGACACTCACATTGAATTTAGTTTACACGTGAAATTGTCACCTAATAATCACATAGTAGTGTAGATTATATATATAGTTCAAATATTTGAATACTGTTTATCAATTATAAAGATTTTAGTTTTTTTTTATTTTTTATTTTGATTACTTTTAATTGCGTTAAATATTTTACTTAATTATTTCTTAGGAGTTATTCTTTATTTAATTATATGATTATTTATATTATTTCCTTTTGTAATATTTTATTTTATGCAACAAAAATATTTTATTTTCTATATAATTCAAATAATAATTTAATTAATTGATATTTAATTTTTAATGTCTAATAATAGTATATTATACTTATTTATTTCATTACTAAATGTGTGTACATTCTTTTTGTTATTATTATTATTATTATTTTAATTATTTTGTTATTGCTATTATTATTATTTTCGACATGTCTCTATTTATATACAATATTTTTTCTTTATATTATTATTATTTTTAATTCTTTTATTCCTATTGAAAAAAATTTAGTAAAAATTTCTTGGTGTTACAAGCTAATATTAGCTCATTTTCATTTTTTTTCCCATATTAATGGCTTGTTCTCCTATTTGTTTTTTGTGCAATGCTAGCATTCAAAGATTGGGCAATTGTCAAAAACTTGTTATTTGTGTCATTGCATGGTAGAGAAGGCTTTTTGCTCTTGTCGTTGCTTACTTATATATCTCTGTCACGATCGTTGCAATTTAAAGCCATAGAATTTAGTGTATGATTTATGTATCACTGGTTCAGAAAACTACTAGATACAGGAGCATGTGCAAAGACAGCTTATTTTATAAAAAGCAAACAGTGTTCAGTTTCTTCATTACAATATCTAATACCCTTTTAAGAGCCATTTCTGTAGTTGAATGATCAAAGGCGCCTTGTGGCTCCAAAATATAATTGCCTTTTTGGCTTTTTTATCCAATTGAGCTACCTATATGCATATTCCCAATAGGAGAAACTGAAGGAATTCTGTCTTTAGTCTTTCTCATTTCTCATATATAACTTTTTCTCTTTCCAATTTTGCTCCCTTTTTCCTTGATTGGATAGCATGTGGTTGTAACGAGGGATGAGTAATTGAGTATTGGTTGGATTTAATTGGATGTGGATTGGCATCTTGACCGTCTGAAGCTAGCAGGAGGAAAAGTACACCCAAGAGGAGGGGTGAACTGGATGTTGTAAAATTAAGAGGATCTTCTTCAGTTTATATGCAGACAATATTAGCAGTAAGACAAACAAGATACCAAGTATGCAACTGAATATGCAAGTGATGGATGTCGATTATAGAGATTCAGTCCCTCATGGTACCTCTACTGCCTAGCCTCCTCAGCCAAGATATTCTAACCTAGTTTTATTTTTTTCAACAGGAGTAAGGATCAAACCTATTACAAAATAAGACCTCGCTCTATAAGCCTTGAAACCCGCCTAGCACAACAACCCGCTAGGTCACCCAAGTACAATCAAGCTCAATCTCTAGGGGACTAATTTTACACAGTTTCGATTACACTTGCCCCAACTTATAAAGAGCAAGTGGTACACTGGTCAACCAAGTCAAGCCTGCCTAAATGGTGTATGAATATATAATGCACAAATCCTTAGTTTTGAAATATGAATGACTATGGATTTTAGCACAAACATTCAAAATCAAAAGCCTCGGAAACCTGAAAATTTTTTTTCACAACAATCCACTCGAAGGTATATGTAAATCAATCTAGATATGTGCATGCAATAAATGAAATCTGAGCATGAGTTATTCTAAATTAAATCTGCAAATTGCTTCTTTTCCAAAAAAAAAAAGAAGAAAAAAAAAAGAAAAGAAAATTAAGTCTGCAAAAATCAGAGAATTTCCTGCACACTACTTCAGATCAAGGGGTTAAGGTTGGGGTTTCTATGTGTTTTTGTTATAATTCATTCATTAATATGTGAAAGAACATTAGCCCCCCTTTAAAGGTTGAAAATTTTTTCAAAATGCTGCATTGCTTATGTATTGCTTAGTTTATTTGGCTGCAAATTGCCTAGTCAATGGACTTGTTCATGACCTGGGTGATACCATAATAATAGTGGTCCAAAGACTACTTAACATGAACAATGCTATCCACATGGCAATTCCTTGAGCATTTCCTTATGCAGCTACGCCAGTACTAGTATCAGTTACATTGTAATAATTAAAAAAAAGGGCTCTAATATCCATTTTCATTCTATTTGGTCAATTTTTCGATATTGTTTTGTCAGAAGATTCTATTCTTGCTTTTTCCAGAACCTCATCATCCAATTATCCTCCCAACTTGGATGCCACTGCAGCAAGAAATTTGAAGACAAAAAAGAAAAAAAAATGTAATTTCTTAGAACTAGATGCAGTTTTCCATTGATATATTTTAAATATTTTAAATGTAGAAGTTTAAACTTGTTATTTCATAGACCATCTGCTTCCTTGAACTCTGGAAGATGATGCAATAATCAACATAATTTTCATACGACACTTTTAAATGTAACAAGGTGAGCTATCTTTTGCTGCAGGAAACTTCTTTAGAACATGCTTCTAGTGAAGGTGCATCATCAAATTTGGAATGTTCCCCTGATCCTGATGCAGATGTGGATTTGGAAGGACATGGAGAAGAATCAAAACTGGGTCAAATTGAGCGCCAGGGTAGTCCCATCCATGAGAAACACGAGATCAGTGAGAATGGTGAGGTGCAAGAATCTTTGAAGCAGTCGGCAGCCATCGATAGATCAGCTGAGGGGGCTAACACACTGACCATATCTGAGAAAATGGTGGATTTGGGCAATACAAAAACAAACAGTATCTCTCAGCTGCTAAAGGAAGAAGATGCAGAAACTCAGAAGTTGCATCGGAGACAAGATGTAAGTTCATTGCCCATATACTGTATCTTATATATCATCAGCACTTTGTAGGAAGTCTAATGTTGCATCTGTATAGCAGGTATCACTAGAGAGGCTTCGACAAATTGAATTGTGTAAGAACTACTTATTTGGTGTGAATGATGCAGCTATAGATTTAGGCAAGACCCTGTTTCCTAATGATCCAAAAGCTGTTTGGAGTGGCCCGCATTCTCTGGTATGTCACCACAAACCTGCCCGAAGTACTTCTGCTATTGCTGCCGCCATAGACATGTTCATGAAGTAGCTCCCTTCTAACACCCGTAATCTGTGACCTTACTGTGCTATTGAAGATGACTACAACACCACTGTGATCAACGGTCTGGGTGGGTTTTGATGCATGTTTCCCTATCATAGCCCATTCAAGTTGTAATGGAGGTCTTTCTGCATCAGCTGCGGCCAAAAGCATGAACACAAAGTCAGCAATATAGGGGTTAAGTATAATTTATGTAAATAGTGGCATTGTATTGTTTCATTGCTGTAACTGAAACTAGACAAGGTTCTTTTGGTACTATGAAATGCTGGGGTAAGCTTGTTTTCTTTGTCAGGGAACATTAAGGTGTGCACGGATGGGTGGGTATTTGGGTTTCTCTGCTGAAATTGTCAGACTCTGAATCTTAGGTTCATTGATTTTAGTAACTTATTGATTGTACAATTTACAGGTTCCTGGAGATCAAGTCACTTGCTATTTAATAGGAAACCTTCCTCTCACTGTATTTCCTCTAAATTAAAATAGAAGTGTGATTAAGATAGTTGGTTTATATGAATTTTGTTCTCTTTTTTTAATATTTTTCATCATTGTCTTACCTTATTGACTTTATTAAAAAGTTCTGGTTTTTTTTTTCTAACTTTGCCTTCAACACTCAAAATAATAATAGTAATAATAATAAT
>JAJIYU010002445.1:0-30269 GCA_030144865.1 Tinospora cordifolia
GCTCTAAATGCATATTATACTAAATATAAGTAAATACACTACATTTTCTATTATATTAATACGCATTATACATAAAATACGTATAATATAATTAATCTGCTATGCAACTAATAGTACCCCTTTCCAACAAAGATACCATTTTTGGATATAAGGTCCTTTTGAATGTAAGGTACATGCAACACCTCAATCAAGGTAAGTTATTTCCTTGAGGTCACTTTGACAACCACCATGCCAAGTCCAATGATAGTTGATGCGGTTGAAATTCTTATGATCAAATTATATCTGTAATACCCTAAAATTTTATTTGGTTATTAGATCAAATAAATGTAAAATAACATAATTAATTAAATAAATCTAAAAAATAATAGTGTAAAATATGTACAATTAAACATAAGAAAGGGTAAGTAAACTTGAAACAATACACTGAAATCTGTATAGAATCCATTCTGGTTACCGCAATAATGATATTCACTACCGTGGTAGTGCATGATTTGCCTAAAAGAACATGTAAATATATTATGTTCTAGTTACTACAATATTACATTCCACGACCACAGTAATACATGAAACCTGCACAAAAACAATTATGTAAAATTTTCAAATATGTAAGCTCATTCTAAAACCGTCACATACTAAAACTTTGAGGCCAAGAAACAAGCAAAATCGAAGGAAGTAGGTTTAGGAAAGAATTCTACGAAGGAAACGATGCTAAGGATTCCTAAACCTATCCAAGGCAACCCTAACTCTATAAAAACCCATTATGAGCACCCTTTATTCTTACTCTCATGCAAACACAAGAGTTTTTTTCTCTTCTTCCTTCTCCTAGTGGTTTTCCTGTCTTCCCGTTCTTCCTTTGTCCCCAAATTGTCACACACAACAACTCTAGCAGCAAGTAAAGAGCTATGACACTCCAATTCCCGGTCCTTTAATTTTTATCACATCAGGGTCACATATGGAGAATCGCGCCCATTCTACATTAATTATCAATACACGTGTCACCACCGAGATTTGGGACATTACTATTCTCACATTCAGATCATATTAAACACCTTCTGGACACACTAGAACTCGCATATGTGATTCATCGATCCTTTGAACACACCAAAAGGTATTCATGGAAATATATAAATATAATCAGGCAGGTAAATCATTAACTTCCACATTAGACTAAATAAAACATGAAAGAAAGTTTTCAAATGTAATTTCTAAAACATGGCCTGAGTGGCTGAAATCTAAACCATAAAGGAAATTAACAATTTAAATCAGTCTGGAGGTCTAAATGTCCAATCCATTAAGACAGGTAAACACACCCATTACCCAACTTGAAAACAAGAAATACACACATCACTCCATCTCTAAGAACTATGGTCACACCTATTATTCTATCATCAGAAACTAGGGACAAACCCATCATTTCTTATCACGAAAATAAACACAATAATCCCCCATTGAACATTGTGCCCATATATGGTTTAATTCTCAATTTATCTTTGCTTGGATATCAACAAACATCTCATGACAAGCATAATTATCATTTCATCATATATAACGCATCATGGTACAATAACTTAATCATATTGATCAACTCATGGGAATATAAATAAAGCAATAATCATCTCATGTTATAAGAGCTTGTAAACACCCAGCATGGACATATAACTCATGTTATTCTAGCATTTATGCATACATGCTATTCATAAATCATTCAAACAACATCCTAGAATGCTTCTAAGCCTTCATTTAAATTAACATACCTCATGCTCAATATTTAAACTCAAATAATACAAATGAGCAAGGTAATCAGTTCAACTATAGTTTGTTCCCTTGGGCCCTCTTCTTGTTGCTTTAATAGTCTTCTGTATACCGCAGTAGAAGAAAGGGGTATCGCGGTATCCATAATGTATAGGTGAGTGGCAAAGAGATGAAGTAAATGCAGTACTGCGGTAGCCATGACACATGTGCAAAACGAATAAGGTCTTAGACATATTACCTGTGCATTGTTGTTCAAGAAGGCGTCACAATCCAAACCACTCGAGGATTTGTGTAGTACCTCTCTTGTTAATGCTTGTGAGCCAATTATAGGAGAATGGAATGGATTAAACTAGTATAGAATGCCTATGGGAGGAGGTTCGGGTTGATTGTAGGCAGCTATGTTTGATTCGTTGAAGGAGATGCGTGACTGTAGGGTGAAATGACGAGATTAGGGTTTTTGCACAACTATTCGGCATATATACTATCACATTGCCGCAGTAACATAGTATTTCGTTATTTCTGGGTTTTAAACCACATTATTGCGGCATTCGATGGCACTATTGTGATAACAATTGGTTGGTTACTAAGTAGTGTTCTGTTGTTCATCCTGGTTCGCCAATCCTTTCGTGCTTCCATTTGTACGTTCTAGGTACCACGGTTACATGGATTTTCTCAAGGTTTATTATACTTGAAATATTTTTTTTAAATTTATTTTAAATTATTAAATTTTGTATGAGTTTCTAGGTATTACAACAACCAACCTAGAAAACTACATCACAGTGGGAGTTCAAGCCTTAGAATCATCTTCTTGACGTTCTACAAGGTAAAACCAACCCCGAATTGGTTGCTCACATTTTGTTCTTCGTTCTTTTGAGATTAGATTACCATGTTGGCTATTTCTAAGATATAGTTTACTCCTATCATCAAACCAGAACCTTAGAAGGAGTCAAGAAGGATTTGTTGAATCATACAAGAGAGTTGGCTGATTAAAGAAAGTATAATGACTCTATCTAGTCCCAATGCATTGTTCATGGTCTAGAGTTTAAGATATTATGATGCGAAGGACATAAGAAAACAAGGAATGAGAGAAAGATGCACGAAAGTTTGTTTTTCGTATTGATTACCATGTTTTGATCTCCATTATTACGGTACTGTACTCATTTCTTCTTCTGTTTTCTACACTCTCATTCTGTTTACTGCAATAATGAACTGTCTTTTCTTCATTACATTTTGGTTATCACGGTAATGTCGTTTACCTTCTCAGTTCTCCATTGTTGTATATTGCATTCTAATTATTGCAATACTCTAACGCGATATTATGGTATTTCTTCTACAATACAGTATAGTTGCCACGGTACTATAACATATCATCTATAATCATCTTTGGTTACCATGGTAGTTGTGGTAATGCATCTGTGTTCTTTTTTCGTCTCTTGTTCTCTCGTTCTGATTACTATGGTACTCCTTCCTCCACCTTGTTTACTCGTTTTGGTTACTATGGAACTCCTTCCTCCTATCACGGTACTATAATATCTCAAAATTTATGCAAGATTGATAGTTAAAATAAAATTTAAAAGAAAAAATTTTAAGCACAATGGACAACAGGAAATCCATAAAATGATGGTGTTTAAGACATAAAGTTTGATGTACAAAAAAATTGACAACTAGGACAAATATCGATCACTGCATATTAACCAACCATTAGTTACCGCGGTTGTGTCATTGACTACTACGATAATGGCTTCAAAAAGCAGAAAAGTGCATAGTATCAATTATCGCGGTAGTTAAGATAACTACCATGGTAATGCGATAAAAACCCAAAATAGTTCAATTGTTCTAGCTACCATGTAAGGGGTTTTAGCTACCATAGTAATGCAATTAAAACAGAAATTTGGTGCAACCTGGTTATCGCGGTAATGCTATCGCATTGTTGCAGTAGTGCGTGGGAAATATATATGTAAACAGATGCACACAAAATCCTAATTGACATTGTTGAACCTTGTAGTGCATATTTGCTCCCACGAATTGAAAACAACCACCATCAGTTGATCCTTTCCTCCTCCCACACATGTTCTAAACCAATTTTGATCCATTCTGCTCCCTTGTAGCTATTCGATAAGCAATGATAGAGGAAGAACTGCTTAAATTTATGAGGAGTTTGATTGCTACACCTTCAAGAACGGTTATAGACGAGGTAAGGCATTAGTGTTCACACGAAACGAATGTTTTATATCATTATTTCGCACTATCTAAGTAAATGTTCATTCCCTTCAACATAACAGAGTTCTCGAATCACTCAAAGCACTCTTTCGAGGCGAATAAGGAGACAATGAGCAAGAGCGAGGTATAACATCTTTCCATTCATTATGATTTGTATTTTTAAGTTGAAAGGTTAGTGTATTGAAGTGCCATGCACAAGAGGGAACGATGAACGGAAGGGCTTGCACAAACATGTAGCTTTTTGGTGGGGATCGCATGATGTTGAGATCGCTGCAAGTGCACAGGATTGCAATAGTAGTACACAATGAATAATCGGATATAGTCCTCAGGGAACGGTATGTGGTTAATAATTTCAAATCCCAATTTAATTTCAATCTTAACTTTATTAAGGCTTAAAAACAACGATTTAATACTTTAAATAAAATTCAAAAGGAAAATAAACAATCGCTGATTTTTAAACTTTATTAGTTAAGATTCTAGGATAGTAAGATATTGTGTATTTACCTTTAATCTTTATTTTAATTAATTTGAATTATGTTTTCATAGGTTATAGCACTAGTCATCAAACCCTTCTCTCAAAGTGCCTTGATACCTATCTAGTTCACAAAGTCAACTGGAAAGATAAATTTATCAACCTTAGCGAGCACATTTTAAATAATCCCCCATGGATAAGTGAGAGAACAGTCTGCAAGCTAAAGGGTAATTATTGTAGGCTTTATCTCTGACATGCACAACCTCAAGTATACTAAAAGTGGCATTAAGTTTATGTTAGCCCCCAAATCACAAAGAACTTTCTCCACTTTTATTTTACCTATTTGGCAAGGAATAGTAAAACTTCCCGAATCTTTTAGCTTCTGTGGCAGCTTTCTTTGAATTATAGCACTGCACTCCTCTGTCAGCCGCACAGTCTCATGATCTTCAAGTTTATGCTCTTGGACGTGACTTCGTTCATGAATTTGACATAATTCAACATCTGCTACAATGCTTCAACAAAAGGGATGTTGATGTGAATCTTTTTAAACATGTCTAGGAATTGAGCAAATTTCTCATCTATTTTCTTTTTATGAAATCTTTGTGGAAAGGGTAATGGAGGTAGCTCAAGCTTTCTGTTGCCTTGAATAGTAATACCAGGAAGTCTGCTCTTCTTATTTCCCTCGTCAGTAGGCACTTTATCAATTGGCTCTGTAAGAACGAGCCCTTTGGAATGGGTAGACTCATCAAGTGGGATAGTGGGATTGGGTTGGCTTTAGATATCTTTGCTGCTTCTTGTTAATATGGCTTTTCAACTTTCTTTTAGGTTCACCTGAGTGTCACTCGAGAAGGAACTTCGCTGATGGCTAGGGAGTGCTTGGGCTATCTGTTCCATCTAAGTCTCAAGGCTCTTAACTATAGCATTTATGTTCCCTACTGTAACACCCAAATTTTCAACCTGACCTCCTATCATGTGTTATCTCACATGTAGATAGTCGTCCGTTGAAAATCGAGGTGCTACTTAAATTTTTTTTCATTCTGTCCAAATCTTTTCCTTTCAAATTCAAATTTCAATTAAGTACTTTTAAATAAATATCTGAAAATACGTGTTAAACAAAACCAATGTTCCAAATGTTTTCTCAATATGTTCCCCAGATTTTCACAATTGACTAAAACACATTTAAATCAAAAGATATAAATCATAAATTATAATTTATAAATCACAAATTACACAGTGGAAATTCAAATTCAAACAACGAATTTTCGTTCAAAAGAAATTGATACATGAAATTCTGTTACAATTAAATAAATAAATACAACCTCTAAAGTCACCTATCCCGGACGACCTCCCCAATGAGGTGTCCAATTGAAGTGTGAGTCTTCTGACGTAGATTGTTATGTACTAAGTCCAAGTGTTCCTGAAAAATAAAATGGGAGTGAGCTCGAAAGCCCAATGGATCATTACTACACATCACACACATTATACAGACCTAATCCAGAACATTACAAACACTTTCAAACATTAGGCATTACAAACATTTATTTGGTTTTGGTCGAAGTCTAAGACCGACAGAGGGTTGAGATGCCTCTCGATATTCCCCATGATCTCGTCTAATCATAAAAAATTTCCAGTACCATCTAAAATCAATCAAGTCATCAATATCATAGCCTAAGAGAGAATACTTATCATGACATTGTACCGTCTCCCAAAGACTTCGAGTTGTCGCAGTGTAACACCTCGGAACTTTGTGATCAGGCCACGTTGCGAGTAGGGATAAATAAAATAATAATTTGATATTCGATATTAGCTTGAATTAGTTAGAAAAAATAGATATGATGAAATATGACATTAGAAAATTTTATGGATTGGTGAAAGTGTAATTGAGAATTTGGAATGATGGATGATTGAAAAAAAATAATTAACGCATATAATAGAAGTATTAAAATGAAGAAGAGAATTACACTATTAACAAGTATATATAACTTTATAATATAAAGCTTAATTAACTTAAGTGATTAGAAAATAAAATAAAATAAAATAAAAAATAATTAAAAAATAATAATAGAAAATAGAGGAACGAATGGGAAGAAGTCTGGATTGAGAAAGAAAGATCAGGAAAATGGAAGAAGATGGACAGGGCGATGACTGGTTGGGCGGTTGCACGTGGTAAGACAGCTGGTGCGTTTTGTTTTGATGAAGAAGACGAACATGAATGAAGGAGATGACTAGTTGGGTGCTGCCGTGAAATGCTGTTAGATGCTGGACCGTGAAACAAAGAAAAATTACAATTGCTGGTTTGGACAAAACAAAGAAGAAACAGAGGAGGACGAAAGTGAAAGCTGCTTGTTGGGGTATTTTTTGGTGGGGCGTTCGGATAATTGAAGGGAAGAGCTGCAGATGTCGTGGTGGATGTGATACACACGGGAGATGAAGACGTGGCTGTTGCTGCTACAGCTACGTCTTGATCGTGTGAAGAAGAGAACCAGTTCTATGGGCTGCTGCTGCGTCTCTGTATGGGTAAGGAAAAAGATTATATGTGTGGTTATGGGGTTTGCTTCATTCTGTAGTGCTGTGAACTACAAAAGAGGGGAAGAATGAAAGTTAGGACTTGATGGGTGAAGAAGAAGAGCAGCTGCCATGAACCACTAACAGAGAAGAGGAAGGAAAAACAGGACGACATATTTTGGTCGTGATGGTGCGTTTTAGATTTTGTTTTGATTGTGCATTTCTGGTTTTGGAGTGAAGAACAGGGGATTAAACAAAAAGAAAATCTGGAATTTTGATTTTTGATTGTCTCTCATGGGCTGGCTGTGATTTGAATTTTAGGTGTGAAATTCTAGTTGAGCAAGCTGGAAATTTGGATTTGAAACCAGAAACAGAAAGAGAGGAAGATGGAAAAAGGAGAGATGTCGGGCATTGTGGGAAGAATTCGCGAATCCGAGGGTGTTCAGAACAACACAGAAATCAAAAGTCTTGCGAAATTCGTCGTCGAGGAACACAACAAGAAGGAGGGATTCAATTTCGCTCATTAGAACAACTTGAATCTATTTGATTTAATTAGCGATTCAGTTTCATCTACTGAGTTCATCTTGAATGTTTGGTTCAGAATGCTGTAACACCCACAGCGAATCCTACCGGGACTCTTACCCACGTCGTAGGGCCCACGTCATGGCGTGTTACTCACAAGGTACTGTTCCCCCCTGGGATTTTATTTCGCCTTCGTGGAGTTTTGAACCCATGACCTAGGGGACAAATACATTGTTCTTGCAACATCCACTACCATTGATAAGATATACAAAAAAAATTAACAACCTTCAGTGAGGTTTCAACAAACTAATCAAGTCTTCCTTAGTATCGGTCGACTCGTGCAGTGTCACGTGTCACATGAAAAAAAAAAGTGGGGTGAGCTTGAAAGCCCAGTGGATCATATAGAACATCGCTAGCATTATTCAAACGAAAAATACAAAATATTCATTTACTATTATTACATTAGGGTGTTTCAAACACTTTATTGTTTTCGTCATAATTGTGATCGAAAGTTTTGTTGCCTCAGTGCCCACCTCGTGGTCTGGGACAATGTCTGGGGGTAATGCCCGAGGGTTGGTTAGCTTTTGGGACCCTAACAGGGGCGTGAGGTCCGAAGTGACACCCAGCCCATAGCTAGTCTAGTTAGGGACACTCACAATGACACCCAAACGTCGGTCATCACTCCGATACATGGTTTTGGTCTTAATTTAATCTTATTTAGTTTCACATTTCATCACACCTCATTCCACACAATTGATAAATCAAGATATGAAAATTATATCCATGTAATTCAAAGCAAGAAATCCTTCCATATTATCTAGGCATGCGATCACGATAAGAAATTTAAACATCCATTATGGTATTTTAGCATTCGAATAATCAACCCAATCAATGTTCATTCAAGCAGTCCTAGTATGTATCTATGCATCTAATTTAAACACACATCATATTTTATATTCAAAGTTTGAATAATAATAGAGAGTATGGTAATCACACCCGTCTTTTATTTTTTTTTAGGGCTCTTGCACTTCCACGCCGCCCTTTACCAACTTTTGATTTTTAATGTGAAAAATAAAAATTAACCTGTTGAGTCCAATGCCCTTACAACTCATATGAATCAAATTTAAAATAGTTTCTCGAGCTTGGATATTTTTATTTTATTTTATTTTTAAAGTATTTGCAAGATTCATGCATCCAAAAAACAAATTTTTCTCCAAAAATAATTCGCAATAGTATTAAAAAATTATTAAACCTAAGTCTTGGGCATTCAAAAAATGCAAAGCTTCGCAAATAGGATTTCAAAATGTGAAGCTTCATATGCAGGTCACAAATGAGAAGGTCTTGCATTCACGAGCTTTGAATGCTAAGGGTTCAATGCGAAGGGCTATTTGCAAGGTTTGAAAATACTAGATTTGAGAATGCAAGATTTTACATATGATCATTCAAGCCTTATATCTAAAATACGAGATTTCAAAGCAACAATTTGAAAAAAATGCGATGGCTGCAAAAATACAAGAGTTTCCAAAATATAAGATCCGAAAAGTGAGGTTTTCAAAATGCAAGAGATTAAAAATGCGAGGTCTAAAATACAAGATCTCAAGGCGAGGGTTTCAAAAGCGAGTTTCTCATTCACAACAAGGCACACATCAATCTAAAATACTAAACTATGAACATCGAAATGCAAGGGTATCGAAAATCGAAGGCTATACTGCATTTTGTTGTTGTTTTCCACAAGTTTGAGCTCGTGAATCTATTGTAAGGGTTGTGTTTCGTAGATTTGAGCTTGCGAATTTGTTGTGAGGGTTTTAGTATGCTCAAATCCTTTCAAAACCCCAACGAAATTAGATAAACAAGATTCAAAGGCTGCACAAGAAACTTGAAATCTAGGGCATCATTTTTTTTGCATATCTGAGCCTAGAAAATGCGATTCCTCTATTGTCCGCCCTTTTAGTTCTCACCAGCATGCATCAACAATCATCGCTTCTTCTTCTTCATTTTTTTTCTCTTTTTTGCATAGAAAACGTAGCAGCATCTTCTTCTTCTTTCGTCCTCTTTGTCTATTGCATAGGAAATGCACAATAAAGTGTGCCTTCCTTCTTCATTCTTACAAAACATGCACAACAAAATGCAGCTAGTTCTTTTTCTTCTTCGCATGAACCACAACAGCACTTTGCTTCTTTATGCATAGATCACAGTAGATCTATCTTCATTCTTCGTTTCTTCTTCTTTTCACAGAGAACACAATGAGCTTCTTCTTCTTTTGCGCAGGAAACACAATAGTAGCCTGCGTCTTGCCTTCTCTTTTGTTCTTCTTCTTTCTTTCTTCGTTGTTCTTCACACTTTCTTCTTCATTTCTTCCTTCACGCAGATTTCTATTTTTTTGTTTTTTGTTCTTTCTTTCTTTCCTTTTATTTTGTTGCCCAAGATTTGAGTGAAGAAAAATAAAATTCCATTTTATTATATATATATATTGGTAAAACTAATTTATTTTAAAGATTTTGATTTATTTATTTAGTTTTCTTCACATATCCTATGCCTTCGTAACCATGCGATTATCCCTTATTTTGATTGATTATTATTATTATTTGTTAAGCTATTTAGTTATTTTATTATTTATTTTATATTTTTAAGTCTTCGAAGCAATGTGTATGCGTTATAAAATTTCGAGGTACTACAACTTACCCCCTTAAAAGAATTTCATCCTCAAAATTTAAAAGAATAGTTTACATGTATGATGTTGTCTTGTCAGGCATTTCTGGGTATTTCATCCACATCTCGCTCTCCAATTCCTAGGTCGCCTCTTTTAGATCATGATGCCTCCTCAACACCTTGACCAAATGAATGTCCTTGGTCCTGAGACTTTGCACCTTACGATCTAGTATTATGACTGCTGATTTTTCGCAAGTTGCATTGTCTTGAAGTACGATCTCCTCCTAATGTATGACATGAGATGGGTTTGACTCGTACTTTTGCAACATTGACACATGGAGTACATTATGAATCGATGACATACGATTTGACAAATCTAGCTCATAGGAGCATTCACTGATCTACTTGAGTATCTTGAACAAACCGACGAATCTCGGTGCTAGCTTCCACTTGATTCCAAACCATTTAATCCCCTTCCGTGGACTAATCTTTAGGAAGACTCTGACACTTGATTGGAATTCTAAAGGTCTTCTTCTTTTGTCTACATAGCTTTTTTGCCTACTCTGAGCTGTAACTAGCCTCTTACCTAAGTGTTCATTTCTTCTAAATCTTCTTTACCTAAGTGTTCATTTCTTCTACCAACTCTGGTCCTGTGAGAACCTGATCCTCAAAGTCTGCTCAACAAGACGGTGATTTGCAAGGTCTACCATAGAGCGCTTCATATGGTGCCATTTGCATGTTCGCTTGATAACTGTTATTATAGGCGAACTCTGCCAAGTGTAGGTACTTGCTCCAATTGCCCTTGAAATAAAGGACACAAGCTCTCAGCATATCTTCTAGTATCTTCTAGCATCAATTTGAGGATGGAATGTAGTGCTCATGGTGAGCCTGCTTCCTAACTCTTTTTGCAAGCTTTGCTAGAACTGAGATGTGAACCTGAAATCTCTTCTAACATAATAGTCTGGGAACACCATGTAGTTTTTCAATTTTCTTGACATATAGTTCTCCAAGTTTTCCAACTGCATCTATAGATCGAATAGGTAGGAAATGAATTACTTTTGCCAGTCGATCGATGATTACCCATACGATGTCTTTCCATTTCTAATTCCTTGGTAGGCTACTAACAAGATTATTGCAATATTATCCCACTTTCATTTTGGTATTGGGAGCGATTGCAACATCCCTAAAGGTTTCTGTGCTCTACATTCGCTTGTTGACAAGTCAAACATCTAGAGACATACTTGGCTATGTCCCTTTTCATGCCTCTCCACGAATATGTCTTCTTCAAATTCTAGTACATTTTGTCACCTCCCGAATGTATTGTGTGCTTAGTTTGATGAGCTTCATCCAGGATGGTTCTCTCACTCTGCCCATTTCTTGGCACACAGACTCTATTCCCAAGCCTTAGTATACCCTCTACATCAATTTTGAAGTCTGTAAGTTTGCTTTGCTTGACACCCTTTGTGAGATCAACAATCTACTTATCACTTTTCTACTCATCTCTGATTTGGTGTAAGAGATCTAGTTGGCAAGTCATAGTATACAAATACTTTCTCATCTAATGTAATACCCAAGTTATACTCACTAATCAACTAGTACATCTGCCCTCTTTCCTCATCCTTCTTACTGATTTTTTTGCTGAGTGCATCAGCCACCACATTGGCCTTGCTCGAATGATAATGCAACTGAAAATCATAGTCTTTCAAAAATTCTACCCACCTTCGTTGCCTCAGGTTTAATTCCTTTTGGGTATAAACTATTTTAAGCTATTATATCTGAAAATAGATAGAGACTCTCCCCATAGAGATAAGGCCTCCAGATCCTTAGTGCAAACACAATCGCTGCCAACTCTAGATCATGGGTAGGGTAGTTCTGCTCATGGGTCTTCAATTGCCTTGAAGCATAAGCTACTACCTTTCCTTCTTGCATTAATACCGTGCCTAATCCAATCAACAAAGCATCAATATATAGGGTGTACCTCACACCATGAGTAGGTGTGACTAGGACAGGTGACAAAGTTAACCTTTTCTTCAATTCTTGAAATAACTATTCACATTTATCATTCCAAATGAATTTATCTCCCTTTTCTAGTTAATTTGGTCATTGGTCCAACTAATTTTGAAAAATCTTGGATGAACTGGCAGTAGTATCTAGCCAAACTTAGGAAGCTTCTGATTTCTATGACAGTTATAGGCTACTTTTAACTTGATATTGTCTCTACTTTCTCGGGGTCTATTGATATCCCTTTTGCTAAAACCACATGGCCGAGGAACTTGACCCTTTTCATCCAGAACTCACGCTTGCTAAGCTTGGCATATAGTTCATTTCTTCTCAGCACCTCTAAGACAATATGCAAATGCTCCACGTGCTTAGCCTCTGACCTAAAGTAGATTAGAATGTCATCCACAAACACCATGACAAATCGATCTAGGTATTATCTGAAGACTCTGTTTATCAGATCCATAAATGCATTCAGTGCGTTGGTCAAACCAAACGGCATCACGATGAACTCGAAATGCCCGTGTCAATTTTTGAAGGTTGTCTTGTATATGTCAAACTCTCTAATCCTTAGCTGATGATACCATAACCTTAGTTCAATCTTGGAGAAGTGAGTGGCTCCCCTCAACTGATCAAACAGGTCTTCCATTCTAGGCAACAACTATTTGTTATTTATTGTTGCTTGGTTTAGCCTCTAGTAGTCGACACACAATCTCAAGGATCCATCCTTTTTCTTCACAAATAGTACTGGAGCTCCCCATGGTGACTCGTTGGGTCTAATAAATCCCTTCTCGCGAAGCTCATCCAATTGTGTCTTCAGCTCAATTAGTTTTACCAATGCCATTCTATAGGGTGGAATGACTATGAGATCAATGCTGAATGCAACTCAATCTTGAACTCCAATTGTTTGTGTGGTGGGAATCCAGGTAGATCATCTGTGAACACATATGCATATTCTTGTACAATAGGTATCTCCTGTATTTCCCTAGGCTTTTCGACATTCTCTTCTAACAATTTTCTGAAGTCCTCCTTTTGTTTTATAGAGTATACCATGGCTAATATAGGATTCCTTAGCAATCTCTGCATGTCCTTACTTATCTTTAGTACCTCACCAGATGGTAACTTCACAGTCCCTCTTCGTCTCTAACAGTCGATCTGTGCTTGATATTGGGTCAACCAGTCCATACCCAATATCACGTCATATCCATGAAAATGGAGTGCACAGAGATTAGCTGAAATTAGCTTGTCCCCAAATCTAAGGTCACATCTGCAATAATCTTATCAAACTCACCATAGTCCCGATGGGCGTGGTTACATCTAATGTTACTGACAACGAGCTAGGTACCAATTATAATCTATCTATTAGGTTCTCAAAAATGAAGGATCTAGTGGCATCTAAATCAAACAAAACTTGCACAGTGACGCCAAACAAAAGAAACATACCTTCCACTACTAGAGTAGGATCAGTCTAGGCGTCTACCACATATAGTAGGGTCTGATTTCTCTATTGTGGCTGGGACTATGGCTATTGTCTTTGCTATGGATGACTACTCTAACCACATGTTTGCTGGTGCTAAGGGGTGGAGGTGGTCTCTGGTAGGATAATGCCTAGTCAGATGCCCTATCTAATTGCACATAAAACCCTTGTTTCTTAGCCCTTTCTTTGATCATCAGTTGCACGGTTTGGTCGAACCTACTGGGTCTGCTGCCCATCATAACTATGTGTCTGGCCCTGAGCCTGAGGCGCCCTGTACCTATCTTGCTTACTCTTCTTCTTCTGCGTGGCTCTCGCAGATAACCTTGCTATGACCTCTTGTTTCTGTTTCTAAATGCATGCTCATACGCAAGGTTTTGCTAGACAAAATGTGTTATCTCTACTGTCTCTTTCAAGGTAGTTAGCTTCAAAGGAACTATAATCCTCTTGATCTCTACCTTTAGTCCCACAGTGAATCTATCGGTCTTGGACTGCTTGTCTCTAATCAACTCAAGGACAAACGTAGAAAGCTCAATAAATCTCTGCTCATACTCGGCTACTATCATGGTCTTTTGAATCAATCGTATGAACTCAGTCTGTAACTATCTAGTCTTCACCGTAGAGAAAAATGACCATAAAATAAAGCCTTAAACTGCTTCCATGTCATGATAGACTCATCCACTGTGGGGTTGTTAATAATCATCTCCCACTAATGATAAGTGGGTCCAACAAACTGATGCACTGCTAGTGCAGCACTCTTGGCTTCAGTAACCCTCATAACATTTAAATGCTTGTTCATCTTTGTTAACCATATTAGTCATGCCCTAAAATGCATTGGATCGCAACTTTTGAAATTCAATTAATAAATCCATTTGCCCCTGTCATACCCTGTCAGTTGGTCATGTGCGACTGGATCGACAGGAATTTGTCCTTGATGAGTTTGGGGCTGAGGCTATGCCTTTGGTTGTAGTTGCATTAGTGTCGATGGCTATATCAATGGTCGTACAATCCTCACGAATTGTTCTACTACTCTCTAAGTGATCTCAGTAATCATCTCGGGCGTCACCATTGACCCTACTGGTGCTGCTACCACTGGTGTGCCATTATCTCTCTACCCTGACTCATTGATGTTTTTCTATTTCTCACCATTATCTACAAGTTGAAAGTCATTTTTAGTATCTAGTAGTTTAATCATAATGAAATAAAATCTTTTTGAAAATTCAAAGGTATTTATATTAAATCTTAACTTCCATTTGGGCTATGAAACCCCTTTCCTCAACACTCTAGATACTGAGTGCTTCTGCAACATGTGGCAATCTCCATCTTTCAAAGTACTTATTCCAAATCTCGCGACCATTTGGTCAAAACCATTTTCTTGTGTTATTCGTACTACCATGGCTATAGATTCATGTTTCTAAGTTCTCAATTTTTTTGTGGCCTATTGGTTTATGCTTCTAAGTTGTACTTTGAGGTTTCCATCCCTCATGTATGTTTTTAGGGTACTGGATTTGCTTGGTTTAGTGTGGCAGTACTCAAAATACCTATACACATATAGCAAGAAATCACCAAATCAATCAAACAAGCAATACACGATAGCATAATGAAATTCTAAGCTTCCATCTGTGCCTCCGGGTCCGTGCGTCCTACACCACTTGGAGATTTCACTACATCCACATAATTTCGCAAATGTCTTGATTTCTAAGGCTTTGCAAGCCCCACTATGCTTGACCGTCCCATACCAGTCAAACACAATGTATACAAGTTCTTCAAAAGATATCGATCATTCACCAAACATGGTCCTCAATCTTCAAGTCCAGAATCCCTCCATACTCCCAAATTCCTATGCATCCTATACCACATAAAAACTAAAGATACGGGATCCTCTCAATCTCCTGTCCTGACCAATCAAGTGTTCGGTTTCACACATTTTTAGTCTCTAGCTTATGTCCTATAAGCTTTTATTCATGTTTATGATCCACTGTGCCCTCGTAGCAACACCCGGTTTCTATCTACTGTCTCCAAGGTCTCAACGTTTGGCTGAAAAGTTCTTTTGCCAAGTTAATTAGCAACCTAACCACCTAAAGTAACATGTATCGGTTTATTTAATCACTTGCCCAGTATATCAGACTAGGCTCTGATACCAGCTTTGTAATACCCCAGTTCCCTATACCGGACCTTCCGCGCGCATCGTCAGGTAATCTTTCGGAGATGCACGCCCATCTGGTGGGAGAAGCTATACGTGTGGGTTGTCGTCTGCTGAGAATCAGAGTGCTACTTAATTAATCTTCTCTCTATCGCTTTCTTTCTTTCAAAATTGTCTTTCCAATTCTTCTCTTAAGTAATGATAAAATCAATTTAAATAGATGTGATTTTTTTTCTTTTCACTAGAATAAAATTTCTAAGTAAATGAAATGGATCAGTGAAATTACAAGTAAAATGAGAAGCTTCAAAGTCCAAAATTTAAGCAGCCCAAAGATTTATGAATAAACCCAAAACATTTAATCACGTGTAAATTTGATCAGTCCCAAAAGAAGGGGGCACATGTCCTGTTCAAATCAAATACATAAAAGATAAGATATACAGAAAAACATTTAGCAACCTCAAGTGAGGTTTCAACAAAATAATCAAGTCTTCCTTAGTATAGGTCGACTCATGTAGCGTCACATGTCACCTGAAAAAAATGGGATGAACTCGAGAGCCTAGCAGATCATACAGAACATCGCTAACATTATTCAAACTAAAAATACAAAATCCTCAAACACTTTCATTACATTAGGGTGTTTCAAACACTTTATAGTTTTCATCACAATTAAAACCAAAAGGTTTGTGGCCTCGGTGCCCCCTCGTGGTTCAGAGGTAAAATCTGAGGGCCGGTTACCTTTTGGGACCTTGACGGGGGGGTGTGAGGTCTGAAGTAACACCCAACCCCGCAGCCAGTCTAGTTGGGGACACCCACGATGACACCCAAAGGCTGGTTATCGCTTCGTTATGTGATTTTAGTCTTAATTTAATCTTCTTTAGTTTCACATTTCATCACACATGATTCCACACAATTGATACATCAAGATATGAAAATTAAACATGCTGGACATCCATGTAATTCAAAGCAAGAAATCCTTCCATGTTATCTAGGGATGCGATCACGATAAGAAATTTAAACATCCATCATGTTGTTTTAGCATTTAAATAATCAACCCAATCAATGTTCATTCAAGCAGTCCTAGTATGCTTCTATGCATTTAATTTAAACATACATCATATTCCATATTTAAAATTTGAATAATAATAGAGAGTATGGTAAGCACACCCACCTTTCTTTTTTCGGGTCCCTTGCGCCTCTGCATCGCCCTTCACCACCTTTTGATTTTTAATCTGAAAAATAAAAATCATTCTATTGAGTCCGAAGCCCTACAACTTATTCGAATCAAATTTAAAATAATTTCTCAGGCTTGGATATTTTTATTTTATTTTATTTTTAAAGTACTCGCAAGGTTCATATATATATATATATGAAACGAGATCCCTCGTGTGGGTACACACTATTCGACGTCCCCAACAATATTTTCTTTCACCTCTAATGCATCCAAAAAAATAAAATTTTCTTCAAAAATAACTCGCAATAATATTAAAAAATTATGAAACCTAAGTCTTGGGCATTCAAAAAATGTGAAGCTTCGCAAATAGGATTTCAAAATGCGAAGTTTCATGTGCGGGTCATAAATGAGAAGGTCTCACATTTGCGAACCTCAAATGTTGAGGGTTCAATGTGAAGGGCTATTTGCGAGGTTTGAAAATATTAGATCTGAGAATGCAAGATTTTACATACGATCATTCAAGCCTTATATCTAAAATGTGAGATTTCAAAGCAATGATTTGAAAAAAAAATGCGATGGTTGCGAAAATACGAGGGTTTCTAAAATACGAGATCCAAAAAGTGAGGTTTTCAAAATGTGAGAGATTGAAAAATGCGAGGTCTAAAATACGAGATCTCACGGTGAAGGTTTCGAAAGTGAGATCTCAGTTTTTCATTCACAACAAGGCATACATCAATCTAAAACACTAAACCATTAACTTTGAAATGTCAAAAATCCAAAGCTGTACCACGTTTTGGTGTTGTTTTCCACAGATTTGAGCTCGCAAATCTATTGTGAGGATTGTTCTTCACCGATCTGAGCTCATGAATCTATTGTGAGGGTTTTAATGTGTTCAAGTCCTTCCAAAACCCCAATGAAATTAGATAAACAAGATTCGAAGGCTGCGCAAGAAACTCGAAATCTAGGGCATCTGTAATAACCCGAGCCCACTACGTACCGATATTGTCCCTACCTTAGCCACTACTGACTTGGTGTAAGGTTTTGTTCTTGGCAAGACTTCAACCTGAGTCTCCCAAAAGGCGTTCGACACTTGTAAGGCTTGAAATTGCTCATTTAGCCCAGGCATCGCTCTAGTGTTGGATCGATGTGGAATATTACAACATCATTTTTTAGTAGATTTGAGCATAGAATACACGATTTCTCTATTGTCGGCGCTCTTCGTTTGCACTAGTACACAACAACAATCATTGCTTGTTGTTCTTCTTCTTCGTTTTTTCTCTTTGTTGCACAGAAAACACAGCAACACCTTCTTCTTCCTTCTTCCTCTTCATCTGTCGCATAGGAAACGCTCAGCAGAGTGCTTTTCCTTCTTCGTTTGCACAGAACATGCACGACAAAATGCAGCTCGATCTTCTTCTTCTTTGTGCGAATCGAAGTTGCATGCTGCTTTTTCACGCACAAATTGCAGCAGATCTGTCTTCGTTCTTTGTTTTTTCTTCTTCTCATAGAGAACACAAGGGCCTTCTTCTTCTTTTGCGTAGGGAATGTAGTAACAACTTGCATCTTCACTTCTCCTTCGTTCTTCTTTGCTCTTTCTTCATTCCTCGTTTTCTCTTCTTTTCCAGTTCTTCACGCAAGAACACAGCTCAGCTACATTTTTTCTTCTTCGTTTCTTCCTTCACGTAGATTTTTGTTTTTGTTTTTTTTTTCTTTTTTATTTCTTGTTCTTTCTTTCTTTCTTTTTATTTTCTTGCCCAAGATTTGAGTAAAGAAAAATAAAAGTCCATTTTATTTTATTTTATTTTATTTTATACACACACACACATATGGTGAAACTTGTTTATTTTAAGATTTTGATTTATTTATTTATTTTTCTTCGCATATCCTTTGCCTTCGTAACCACGTAATTCTCCCTTTTTATTGATTATTATTATTTGTTAAAGTCTTTAGTTATTTTATTTATTTTACATTTTAAGTATTTGAAGCTATGTGCATGCATTATAAAATTTTGGAGTATTACAAGCTTGTTGTGTGAAACGAATGGGCCTTGAATGCTTGGGCTTAGACGCTTTTGGGTTGGATCTTTATTTGGGCTGCTCCTTCCTAGTTCTTGGCTTGTAATGTTGGGCCACTTGCTTGGACTTGTTTCATGTTTAAAGATTCATAGGTTTAAGCCATCTTCTGCCTTTATTTTCACTTTCTTTCCTTAACGTCGACCCATGTATCTTCACCTACTTAACCTGTATCTGCATAAACCACTAGAAACCTTTTTCGAGCATTATATCACACATAAAAACACATAAAAACTGTTTTGAAAATTTTTAAATATTGAAAACATGCAATCTTAATATAAATGCTTATGTACCTAATTATAAACAGATATGTCCTAACTCCTATCATACAAAACATGTATAAAATATAAATAAAATAGTTAGTATGCAATGCAACTAACACATGACTACTGCAATAGTGCTCTACACACACAAGATTTCCTTTTGGTTACTACAACAGTTGATCATGGTAACGCGTCTAAAGCCCTACATGTTGTGTACACTCATGCAAATGAACGACTATGGTATTTCTCCCTTCTACTAACATGTTTAGGGATAAAAATATATGATATTCACCCAATTATGCCCTGTTACACAAACCACATGCCGTAATTACTAGGGAATCATTAGACTTTGACTTTATACTATTTGGGTACTACAAATATTAAGAGAATGATTTGTGATCCTTAAAGGGTTGAGGACTCAAGAAGATTTGGAACAATAGAGTAAAGCTTAAATAGGGATCGAACAAGAAATAGGTGGAGATGACTATCCACACTCTTTAATATTATTCTAGTTTTAAATGTGAAACATGATTGTGTATTTATTTCCATTAAATATGTCGCAACATGCTAGAAATATAGTTATATTTTACCTGAATGATTACTTGTTTGAATGATAACATGCTGAGTGCATTGAACATGCTTGGTACTTTTGAAACAAGTCACTAGATGTAATGTAGGATGAATTACATGTATTGTGTGATTACATGCATGACTTGTAGTTTATTTATGAGTTCGTATGTAGAAGTATTAAGACTGTGAAGTATGCTTGTAGTAACTAAGTAAAGAATGACTAAGAGATCTAACCACGTACTGAGGCGGTGATATAGATACTAGGGTCGTAGTCTGGTATCATTGTGAGTATTTCCAACCCAAGGGAGGTCTTAGGCTACTGTGACAGTAGTAAGAGGGGACTAATTGTCGAGTTGAGACTTTACTCCTAAGATAGGGTTATGAATAGGTAACTAGCTTGTGGTCGTTACTTTTGATATTCTAGCTAATGGAAAATATCGAGGAAAACCCTTTCAACCTTAATGTCAATTTAAATAATTAAACTGCTTGAAAAGCAGAAAAACATTATTAATTCTAAAATCTATTTTTTTCGCATTGTAAAAGTCCTTATTTATTTTTAACCATTATTATTATTATTATTATTATTATTATTATTATTATTATTATTATTATTATTATTATCATCATCATTATTTTTGCAACATGTACACATTCAAAAAATTCCGAGGTGTTACAATTAGTTACTTAGCCGATATATAAAAAATTCTTGGTGTGGAAGAAAAGATGGAAATATCTTTCAAGATATTTTGTCACTATGCTCCACCGTGGAAATAGTTTCTTAAAACCATCAAGGAGTGAACATTTGAATTTGCCCCAAACTTCAACCTTTGTAAATCATGATTAATTAGAAGAGTTTGAGAAATTTGAGAGAATTTTTGTAAAAATTCGCCACTTAGAGTAATTAAAAATATTTATGTAAATGCTAAAATATGATTCATTTCTATTAAAAACGATAAAAAAAAAACAAATATAAATTGACCTGTTTTACACGTAAAAACATGAATATAATGGTTTCGAATGTGTATTTTAACATTGACAATATTTAATGTCAATCCACATGCTAAAAATTTTATATTATTTACTTGTATATTCCACAGGTTTTACAAAAATTTGCCAAAATCTTCAAAGTTCTAATGAATTTTATCAAAATCTTTGAAATTTCATGAATTTTGCCAAAATCTTTTAAGTTTTTGTTAATTTTTGTAATTTTTTTAACCATTATACTTCGGTTCAATAGCCAAAAAAGAAGAAGAAATAATTAACTAAATTCTATTAAATATTGGTCAATCTTCATTCCTTGGAGATTGTTGTGAACATGAAATTTGATGAGAAGCCCAAATAGTCAAAACTAATAGCAATATTTGAGGGATTGATGTCACCAAATCTGTCTATGAGCTTGATGAATGCAAATAGCACTCAAAAGTTTTATAGATGTCCATACATAAATGTGGAGGTGTCAAATATATGTCATTGCTTGTGTAACACTTTTCTTTTTATTTCTCGAGTAGCATCAAATTATCCTTCCAATTGGCCAAAAATGTTGTAGGTTGACCATTGAGGAAGAAGACAATGGTCAACCAAGGAAAAAGGTCCCATTAATGTTGAAAAATTGTTGTTTTGTTTTAGCACTCCGTTCCTCTGGTTTATATGCTCATATGTTCCTCTATTTTAGTTGTTGTTTGTGTATTAGCAGATGGTTGTGAGTTGCTATTAAGTTTTGTTATTCAATTATGAGCTAATGAATGAGATTAGGGCATGTGTTATAGTTAGGAGAGATTGTAAGTATAAATAGAGAGATGGTGTAATATGATACAATGACTTCTTCTTCTTGAAGGAAATACAGAAAGCCATTCTTCTTTGTTTGCATTGTTCTTCTGCTTTCATTTTCTCTTAATGTTGTTATGGTATCAGAGCAGGCCAGTTCTGTTTCTATAACAGATCTTCAAGGAATGTCGGCATGATCTCCATGAACTCTAAATGGAGGTTCAAAGTTTCTTAATTCTATGAAATTGGAGTTGAATGTGAAGCTTGATCACAACAATTATCTGTTATGGCGATAGCAAGTTCTTGCTGCAATTTGTGGAAATTGATTGTCTTCCTTTATAGATCATGCTACAGATCTACCAGATCAATTGAATTTAGATGGAACAGTTAGTGATTTATTTCTTGATTGGAAACAACAAGATAAGATACTACTATGTTGGATACTTTCTTCAATCAATCAAGAACTCCTTCCAGAATTAGTAGGCTGTTTTACTGCTTGTAAAACCTATAGAAGTATTGAATCCTTTTTCACTTCTCAATCGAAAACCAAGGTTATGCAACTAAAATTTTAGCTAAAAACCTTGAAAAAAGGAGGACTACCTATGAAGGATTATCTAATCAAGAAGAAAAACATTATGGATTCTTTAGCATTTGTCGGTTATGTTATGAAGATGATGATAAAGTATTGTCAATCTTGAGCGAATTAGGACCAGAGTATGATAGTTCTGTCATTCTAGTTACATCTATGCCTTTTAACTACTAAATGTATGAAATATCTGCTTTCCTTCTCACTCACGAAGCTCGAATAGATCAACACGATTAAGTTGATCCTATGATTGCCAATCTAACCATCACAAAGAAGAATGATTCAAATGCACAATTAGGATCTGGTCATATTGGTAGAAGAATACCTTCTAACAATAGTCGGCATAGTAGAGGACGTGGTTGGAACTTTGGCAAAACACCATGTCAAACCCGTCACAAGAATGGACATAATGCTCTATGATGCTATTATAGTTTTGATCAAACCTTTCAGGCTACCAATCATAATGAACAAGGATACAATGCCGACAACGAAGCCAACTTGGCTGCAACAAATGCAATTTCAAAATGCATTTTAGATTCTGTTTGGTATTCAGATGGTGGTGCTACAAAATCACTGCTCCTTTGACAGCTGAGTCATCTTCAACAAATCTGAATATTGAGACAAATAAAATTTAATGGTTGGCATTGGTGCAGGTTTGCATTCACTTCCATTGGTTCTAGTTTTTTCTAATTCTTCGAATCATTCTTTCTTGTTTAAGAATATACTACGTACTCCTAATATTACCAAAAATCTTCTTGGTGTGTCTAAATTTGTGAATGAAAGCAATGTTTTTCTTTGAATTTCACCAAGATTATTGTCCTGTGAAGGATCCAACTTCGAAGAAAGTTCTTCTTCAAGGTGTCATTGGAAATTGGATTGTAACAATTTTATCTTCCTTTGAGTTCTACACGTTTAGCAATAGTACCAGTCAAGTCATGTTCTTCACACATGTCCACTACTTCCAAATGCAACAAAAATCATCTATATGAATCCAATGTTTCTTTCAAACCTATCAATCATAATTATTCTTATTGTTCAATCTCTATAATTCTTCTTATTCTTTTGATGTTGTACATGTTGTTTTGAAAAAATGCAACATTACACCTTCTAATGTGTCCAAATTTCTTTGCCAATATTGTTAAATAAGTAAGTCACATAAACGACCTTTTGCATTGTCATTCACAACTTATTATCAACCTCTTGATTTAATTGTTGGAGATGTTTGGGGTCCTGCACCAATGGTATCTTCGAATGGTTTTAGATACTATGTAAGCTTTCTTGATGCTCACATTCGGTTCATTTTAGTTTATCCTCTTCAATCTAGAGGTGAATTTTATAGTACCTTTATTCAATTTCAATCATATGTGGAAAGACTGTTATCACGAAAAATCAAGATGGTTCAATCAGATAATGGTGAAGAGTTTATGGCTTTAGCTCCTTATTTTGCATCCAATGGTATGGGTTTTTGTCATAGTTGTCCATATACTCATGAACAAAATGGACTTATTGAATGAAAATATAGACATATAGTTGAAACAAGATTGGCCTTGCTGTCTCAAGCTTCTCTGCCACTGAAGTACTGTGGATGAGGCATTTGCTACTACTGCTTACTTGATAAATAGGATGCCAACAATAGTTCTTCATGGACTATCTCCATTCTTCAAGTTGTATGGTCATGATCCTGGTTATTCAGGTTTGAGAGTTTTTGGTTGTTTGGTATATCCTTATCTTCGACCATTTAACTCACACAAGCTTAATTATAGAAGTTCTCCTTGTGTGTTTCTTGGCTATAACACTCATCATAAAGGTTTTAAGTGTTTGAGACATAATGGTAAAATTTTTGTGGTAAGGCATGTTGTTTTTCATGGAAAACACTTTCCATTTGCTAATGATAGAATGATGTATAACAACCCAACCCCCTAGAAATAGGTTTAAGCTCAACCACAAGGCAGGTTGGGTCCAATGTTACATTTATAAATACGCAACTTGTATCATATTTCATTATCTTAAGTCTCATTACTTTTTAATGAGCACACAACCCAAATAATTTAACTTTAATTTAATAAGACTATTATAAGAGAGATAAAAGAAAAACTTTAATTTTTATTTATTTAATAAAATAAAGGGACACATGCTTGAAATTCAAATAATAAAAAGGGTGTATATAACTCAAAAATGAAATTCAGCAAAAGGCTTAATATATCAAAATTGCGTAACATGCCCTTACATTAGAAAAAGATTCTAATCATCCATGGTTTTCGTATTTAATTCCCTGAAAAATATTAAAGAGAGGGGTGAGCACATAGCCTAGTAGATCATTCATCAAACAACTAATTTACTAATTCAAATCAAAAGTACATCCAATTTCAATCACTTACAAGCATTAAGTGTTTCAAACAATATCTTGTTGGAGTTGTATATTTGAACCAAAAGGGGTTTTAAATCCTTGATGTTCTTCATTAAAATACTTATATTCTAGGATGAAATGACAATTCATTTTGCCATATTCCATTGGAAATAAAGATCACATATCCATATTCCAAGTATTTTAAAACACATTGACACTTAGTGATGTTACTCATATACACTAAGTATATGCAAAGAACACCCATAACATTACTTAGACTACTATGATGGTACGTGGTTCTTATCTTTATTTTCTCATTTAAAATTTAAATAACCATGATATTAAATCATAATAGTTGATATTAGAATTTAAATAATCAAGAAAACATGGAAAACATACATGACATGCTTGAAAACTCAAAAATAAGCCTTAGCATGGTTTTTAAGCATGTTATGCTATCATGTATGAATTAAAACATGTTAAACTGAAAATAAAACTTGATCAAATATGCTTCAAATTGAAATATAAACATGCTGAAAACTAAAAACAAATATGCATGAATATACTAAAGACTTGAAGTAGTAAAGAAGGAGGTCTAAAAATCTCCTCCACCTTAGTACTGGTTCTTTTCCAAAAAATTCAGCAAAGTTTTTCAACGTCTACAACTTTCAAACACTGGCAAAAATTACTTCAAATCACTCTCTAAAACACTGAAATCAGAACTTCTTACTTAAGAGAGAAAAGAGAAGTGAGAAGGGGTGCCAAGAAGAGGGCAAAAACAAACAAAGAGGGAAGTGTCAACTCTTTGCTTTGGGATGGGATGAATGTGAGCAAGAGGGGGTTTATATAGATGTTCAAGAGCACTAGGGGGGATGGTTTGGGAAGCTTGGGTAGTTCAAAAAGTTGAGCAAGTTTCCAGACACTCATGGGATGGTTTGGATTGAAATAGGCATGTAAGCTTATAGACTACTAAAGCTTGCTAAATTCCTATGAGCCATGATTTGATTCTCTACTAAATTTCTTAATTAATTTCAGAGAATATTTTCAAACTTAAAACACTTTTAATCTCAGTTGGGACGTCCCCTTGTGAAGAAGCTTCAGATCTAAAGAATGAAAACCTTGCTGCTGGACGTGGATCTAGTTCGTAGCTCACGATCTGATTTGTAGCCATGATCTGAAGAAGTTTCAGATCCGAAGACGAACAAAGACCCACAACCATGATTTGGTTCACCTCGCCTTCTTTGGTGCTCACAAACCCATAGATCTGATCATCCTGTTGCTGTTGCTACGATTTGGAAGAATGAAAAAAAATCAGCCATTGTTAGTTTGTTGATGTTGCTATCGGACTAGGAATGAAGAGAAGGGGTTGCTTGCTGTTCACTATTTTGCTGCTTACTGTTCGCCACTTTTGGCTGCTACACCTGGTGCGTCTTCTGTTATGCGAAGAGGAACGAACAGAACAAAAACATTCTCACTGATCCGTGCACCGTGAAGAAGAAGAACCGCATGCTGTCTGCGAAGAAGAAGATCGACTAGATCTGGTTTGCATTTGTGTTGTCCATGTTGTCCGTGTTGGTGCGTTCTTGTGCCACAAAGAGGAAGAATGAAGAAGAGAGCTTGTTGCTGGCCATGGAGGAAGAAGAACGGATCTGCAACTACAATGAGCAGATCGCCATCATCACTGTCAAAACTAGCCACGATTTGGTTCAAATCACGCCAGATCTATAATGAGCAGCCACTGTTTTGCCTTAGTTGAGCTCACATCTGCAAACTAGCCACCACCTCATTCCACACTCACCAGATCTGCAACAGTCACGCCAGATCCACTTCGAACCACCCCCGGATCTTCACAAGCTCGCTTCAAAATGTTCCCGCCAAGATCTGGGATTTTGAAACTCATACAAACCATTTCAAAACCCCTTCGAATCTGGTGAGTACGTTTTCAACCATGAGAGTGTGATTTTCTAACTTTTGGTTGAATGTATTTTAATGGTAGATGCTTGTGTGTTGAATGCGATAGATTTAGGGCATCGAATCACAGTTTCGAAAGGGAACAAAAGGGATCGATCGCAATGAAGAGGTATATTTTTGCTAAATTTTGATGGCTGAAAATTTATTATTTCTGTGATTTTTGATGCGCGAAATGAAGTTAGAATAATCTAAACCTTCAGTAGTTGAAAAGAAAAATATGAAATTGGAAGTCTTATTTTGTTCATAATAGGGTTACTTTTAATACGAATGGATAATTTTGATATAAAGAAATATGATTAGAGTCTTGATGTAAGTATTAAAAATTAGAACTGTCCTACGCAAGTAGAAAATATCTATTTGAGGGTTAAAGAAAATTTTAAGGGATTTTTAAGTATTGAAAATTTAATTCATCTAAATTGAAGTAGAAATAGAGATTTTTGGGTGAATAGGAGGAACTTGAAAATTAATTAATTAATTATCTTGACTTTAATTTCAGATCAAGAATATTGGGGTAGCACGGAGGTGCCGAGCGACTCCAAAAAATTAGGTGCGTGTGATTACTACACTCCCTATTATTATTTGGATTTTAAATCCTAAACATGATGATTTCTTAATTTAATTACACAATTAGGAGCATGCTAGAATTTATTAGTGAGTGACTATTAATTGGAATGTTTGATTGGATGCTGAAATAACATGATGATTGATTAAAAATTCTCACACTCCCATGCTTAGATAATATGAAGTAGTTCATACCATGATTGAATCTTTTTTAAATGATAGCACAAATGATTGACATGCATTTGATCTATTACTTATGATGTGTGATTTGCAATGTAAATGTGAAACAAAAAAGATTAAATTAAGACAAAAACCACGTACCAGCACGATGACCAGCCTTAGGGTGTCATCGTGGGTGTCCTCAATTAGACTGGCTGCTGGTCTGGGTGTCACTTTGAACCTCATGCCCCCACCAGGGTCCCGAAGGGTAAGCGACCCTCGGGCGGTATCTCCAGATTCGCTCCCAGACACCGAGGCCATAAACCTTTCGATCTTAACTACGACAAAAAATAATAAAGTGTTTGAAACACCCTAATGTAATGAAAGTATTTGCATGTTTGGTATTTTGGTCAAAATAATACTAGTGATGTGCGATATGATCCACTGGGCTCTTGAGCTCACCCCACTTTTCTATTTTACGTGACTGTTGACATAGTGCGAGTTGGCTATCCTTAGGCGACTCTGACTTTTGATGAAACATCATTGGGGAGGTTGTTATTACTTTTTGCGCATTTCATTTTTGTACTTAAATGAACATGGCCTATGCCCCTTTCTTTTTAGACTGATCCTTTATATGAGATGGAGGGTTTTGGATTTATTGTAGAAATTTTGATATTGTTAAATTTGAAATTGATGCTTCTCTATTCAATTGAAATTTTATCAATCATTTTATTTACTTAGAAATTCATTTTAAAAAAAATCATGTCTATTCTAATTTGATTTTATTATCACTTGAAGGATAGAAAGAGATAAAAAGAAAGAAATAGAATGTGAGATTGAATTAAGTAGCACTCTGGTTCTCGGCAGACGAAGCGGCGGCGGCTTCCCCAGTCGAGTGGGTGCAATTTCTCCAAGCTCGGCCCCAAGGAACCCGCAGGAACTGGGGGCTGGGGTGTCACAAAGCTAGTATCAGAGCAGGTTGTAGCTCATTGGGAAAAAGATGATTCCTCTAATAACAAAGCTGGTATCAGTGCCCCGATAGTACAATTACTAGGTTGAAATTTACACAAAATAAATTTGATTCTATCAAAACAAGAGTTTTCACAGAAATGAAAATTTCATCGAATTTGATTTTTACTAGAAAAGAATTTCTACTGGATTTGACTTTCGAAAGGTGGATAAAATGAGTAGAATCCTTCTACTAGGTGGATAGAAGTCTAGAAAGGATTTAGGTGATGTCAGCGTGCTCGAGTTACTAGTCGTAGTAGGACAAAAGTACTGTAGTAGCCTTGTAAGTTGAGCTCTACTTCGGTAGTGGCCTTGCAGGTTGAGCTCTATTCAGGAAAGGTCCAAAACTTAGAAGCGATGACATCACATAAAAGTAAGATAAAATTTGAACTTGATGATTCAATAGACCAATCGACTAGCCAAGTATTGAGACCATAGGTCTAGTTAGAGACAGGGTGTTGGCAGGGAGGCACAGTGGATCACAACAGTAAATAAAAGCTTTTAGAACATAAGCTAGAGACTGATAATGTGTACGTGATACACTTGTTTTGGTCAGGACTCAAGATCGGGAGGATCCTGTATCCTTGGTCTCTATGTGTTATGGGATGCATAGGAATTTGGGGGTATGGAAAAATCCTAGAATCGGAGATTGACAGACCATGTATGGTGAGTGATCGATTCTTGGGCAGAACTTGTATGCATTATATTGTATCGGTACGAAACGGTCGCATATGGTGGGTATTGCGTCAGCCTTAGGGAGCGAGACACCTGCAACATTGTAATAAGCAATGAACGGAATCTTTGGAAGAACTTGCACACACTGTATTCAACTGGTATGGGATGGTCGCATACAGTGGGTCTTGTGTCATCCTTAGAAACCAAGATTTGGCAAAATTATATTAGCCGCAATGAAATTGTTTGGTTCCATTATGCCAGCGCGCATTGTTTGATTGGTTGCTATGTGCTTGTATGCTATATATGTAGTATGATTATTTTGAGTATTGGTAAATGAATTCCTGTAACCAAAAACAAACAAATTGTTGTTGACTTAGAAGCATAAACCCCTAGGCCACTGAAACAAATCGAATACTTAGAGACTTGTATTTAGAATCACAATTGCACAATGGCGTGAAGGTTATTGATGGATACTAAAAATTTTCTGCTTTAAAAAAAATTAAATTTTTGCATACTAAAATAAATCTTTGACTTGTAGATGATGCCGAGAGGTTGAGGTTGAACCAGGAGAGGTGCGGCTAGAGGTAGGGATGGAGTCGAGATGGGGCATAGTGATGAGGGCACTCCTGTGACACCAACACCGGTAGTGGTTACACTGACGCTAAAGGCCATCACCGAGATGATGTAGAGGGCAGTGGAGTAGGCCATGAGGACCCAGCAGCCATCAGTAGTGTTACAACCATAGGTGTAGCCACAGTTATCGATAAAGCCATCGGTATAGGCTCAGCCTCAAGTCCATCAGGGGTCCACTTCCATGGAGGCAGTCCCACAGAATAGATCTGTTAGGTTTGATAGGGAGCAGAAGGATCTATTGGTGGAGTTCCAGAAACTACGTCCCAGTGCTTTTGAGGGAAGTGGTGATTATATGGTAGCAGACAGGGGGTTCACAGAGATGAATAAGCACCTAGACGCTATGGGGGCATTTGGGCCCAGGAGAGTGGCACTGGCTTACCATTGGTAGGGCCAGCTTACCATTGGTGGGAGATGATTGTGAACGACCCCACCATTGATCAAATAGTCATGACTTGGAAGGATTTCAAGACAAGGTTCTATAATAAGTTTTTCTCCACTGCAAGAAAGAGACAGCTACAGTTGGAGTTTATCAACCTAAAGCATAGGATTATGACAGTTACAGAGTATGAGGAGAGATTTACAGAGTTGTATACTATGACAAACTAGTTTGGGAATTTGGACATTGGAACAACTTAATGTGAATTTCATTGATGGAAAAGAATTGGAATTCGGATGTAGTTTCGATCTTTAAAATTCTGGTTTCATGTTGGGCAGAAATAGAGCAATCATCGCTCGAGATTTCTGGATTTAAAGT